>JAUZND010004155.1:0-11856 GCA_034780555.1 Coelogynopora nodosa
GGGCATGGTCTATTTTTAGCCATGACTCATAAATCTATTTATAAGTGAGTCAGAATCCACTCTTCCTATACTACTAAGGCAATTGTTCTAAAAACATCTAATTTGAATGCAATATATAAATTTATTTTGGAAATTTACTATTTATAAAATTAATTGTTAGGCTACATAATTATTTTACTAAATAATATGCGATAATTTTTTAATTAACTTTAAAAATTTTTAATTAAATATTAAATGTTACTATTACGCAAAAAAATTTTCTTTCTTTCTATGGACATAGATGTGTTTAATCTTATAGTACTTATATATCTTTTGACGTTTATGTTACAAAAAATCTACATTCATGTCTTATATAGTTGAGGAATGAACATATTTCAAAATGTTAGTATCAATTGAATAAATTGCAGTATATAATGAAGTATAACTATAAATACAAGTAGATCATAAAAATAAATCATAAAAAGAAAACTTATTAACGTTTCTAATATACTTAAAAAGAATAATATTGTTGTATTCAACAAAGTCTTACTTCTCCAAAGTAACGTCAAAATCTTCAAATACGAATTGAAAATATTTAATAGTTTCAATCATAAAGCACTTAGTGTAAAAAATAGGTTTAAAATATAACACATGTGACAGTGAGTGTTACAGAAATGTCTGTCTAAACTTGCAACACAAACATAGGTACATATATACGTTGCAAAATTTTATACGGTATACAAATTCCATTCAATTCATTAATATCATTAGCTACTAACAGAGCGTTATACTAATTCTATGTAAAATGTACTTTTTCGAGATAAATTTGACATTTATGTTTTAGTATAATTATTTTAATGTTGGTGAAAAATATTCTTAATAGTGAAATAATGATAGACATTTTAAAATAACAATAATAAAATTTTAGATAGACATTAAGCGGATTGATTAATTGATGACAGTTCTCTATATTTATCGAATTAACATTCTCAATATTAAAAAAAAAATGGAAATGACTGTTTCTATATTTTTGTTTATTGTTTTTAGTTTGAATTTTAAAAGTAAGTATTCTTCTTTAGTCACATATATTGAGGCTACCTTATTATGACAATAATGATGAATGCTAACACGAAGTCGCAATAAGTACAGACAAGTGGTGCATACAATTAAAATATATTAAAATTGTACATACAAATAGTGCATAAAGCACTTACAAACAGAAACAAATAATAAAATAAATATACACAGTCTATATCTTCTCGACGAAAACGATTAGTAAAAACGTTATCATTACTTTAGATGACAATCAATTACTATACGTTGGCGTAGAAATAAAGAAAATCAGTCAATATTTTAAGTAGCAGTGTAAATTGAAATAGCACAATCTCGTGAAATAAAAGTCAGCTTGGGACCACATCGATACATCCGAAAAATAAATAATCCGTGTTTATAAGTATACTACAATATAATGAAGCAATGTTGGCTGTAGTATTAGTAGTAGAGTTTCAAGTATGCGAGTCGTCGCTGGTATTTTTTGCCCTCTTTTGTGGACAATAGCTGAAAAATAAAAGTATGTGACAAAATAGCTATTTTTACCATATACTACTCATTAATGGCAAGAATAATATATTAAAGTTATATATTTTAAAAGGAAATGGGAGTGTCAGTCATTAAAGTGAATGCTATAAAGTTAGCGTTAATACATTTTTGTTTGCCATTGCTTTATTAGAATTTGTATCAAATTTTAAATAAGTAAAAATTATTATATTTGTATGTATTTTTAAATCGATAAAAATATTTCAGTTTGAAAACCTCACAGCTCAAAATATAGTATGTGTAAATGAGAAAACTTAAGAGAATGAAAAAAATTCCGTTTAATTATTGTTCTACCTGATTATTCTTGGCACATAATGTATATAATTTACGTACAAAAGTTAACTTTTAAAAGTTATTCTTAATTAAATAATATGCCAATAACTACTATTGTGCAATTAATCTGCTGGTATTTTTTCAAATTTTTTCAATCCAAAAATTATATTGCTGTACAGGTTACGAAAAAATATTGTTGTTAGAATTCATTTTGACGATATTGAATAAAAAATCAAAATCAAATTGGTTATCGCTGAACAAGGGATTCACAGCTTAACTCATAATATAATATAATTCAACTCCTAATATAATATATTTCAAAATATACAAAAATAACAAGTGAGTGATGAAAACAAAAGGATATGACATGACGTATATACCTGAATTGAAAATAATACAAACAATATAATGTCTAAAATACACGGCAATTATTATTAATTAATCAATTATTTTCAAAGTAATGCACAAAAACCCTATGTTTCTATATATTTTACCGTTATAGTATGTACTGACAGTTTTTTAGAAGATTATTATGTAACTTTTTCTGGAAACAAATATGGTTAATTAGTTATAATTTATTGTTATAAACTAATGAAATTTTAGTCATAATTTACTCTGGACATAATGTTATTTAATAATTATTCGATATAAAAATTATAAGTAAAATTTGTCTCCCTTATTTCAATCAAAATAAAACAAATTAATGTTAAGTGTAGTAATTTGTAAATAAAAGTTTTAATATTTATAATATTATTTAATATTATTATTTAAATTATATAATATTATCGGAGTTTGAAAATATATCAACATTATTACCAAATTATTGTAAACATTTACAATAAACAATATAAAAATGGTTCACTATACTTCTTAAGCGACTGCCGTTGTTACAATTCGAAATGCACTTCTTATGTATCAATAAAATACAATATTATTAATCATATATATATAAGTATTTCCAATAAAAATATAAACGTGACAAAAATCTCTTAAGTAATATGACAATAGAAACGTCATGCATATCTTTGAAGGAATTGACAGCACACACTACTAACTTACTTCGACTGGCTTGGTACGTGCCAAAATGTTATTGTACATATGCTGAATGGAATAATACATAGGTCATTGAATAAAATGTATTGTTCAATCCAATCCAAATACGTTTGTGGAAAACATTTATATAAAACAGCCAGATCAACGCGATTTTCTTTAGATTAATTACACTATTAATTAACAATAATAATAAATTATTTAAACGATATTTAAACTTCATACGCATTCTGAATTTTTTTAAATAAAAGTTAAACAAAGTTACACTAAAATGATTGCTGCGTGAAGAATGGCAGAAATGATCACACCTTTATGTGCTACACTAATAATAATAGTCTTTCAAAAACTTTATGTATTACTATAAATTTAAAATGTATAAAATAATATAAGATAAATTATAAGACATATACAATATACAACAGAATAAGTTGTACATTGTTAGCTCGTACTTAATACTATACGCGTCCCAAATATATAATTGTACACTGCTAACAAGCCCTTTGTGACATTTCACGACCATCAGAAAAAGCACTTAAGAACATTCAAGTTTAAATTAACTAAGAAATTATATTAAAAAGTTATTAATCGGAATTATACAATATCAAAATGAAAGTTATTCATATATATAATGTTTACCGTTAGTTTTACTTAACCTTTTTTCATACTTTAAAACAACTAAATATTATATGTTCCATAAAAAATTTAAATACACACAACAATTTACTGAAGCTTAAATAAAACTAAGTTTCATGAACCATCTATAACAACAGTAAATTTTCGACAGTTTCTAAAATCATAATAGTTATAAATGATATTGTGATTGAAAATTTGTAGTAGGCCTAATGAAACCTTACTATTAATTACTTTATCAATATTGGTCATCTATATCAAATAAATACATATACATTGTATAGTCAGGCATATAATTGCTCACTGAAGCAAAAAGAAATCTATCACTTATATTTATTTTAAAATGCTTTAGCTGAACATTTTTCTGTACATCAATGAATTTTCTGAGATAGTGGTGGAAGACTTTTTTTATTTGACAATAAACTTCTTTCGTCTACTGCACTCTCCACCCCCTCACCACATACCTTGTCCGTATTGCGCAGGATTGTACTCTTCTGATCCACCGAAGGGAGATTGATTGGAGCCCCACCAAAACTTTGCTGCCATTCCACCTTCCTATTGACATGGGCTTTGTGTTCGTAGGTGCCAACACTGTAATCAACGTATTAGAAAGGGGATACTATGAATGATGTAATAATGTATAAGACACAATTATGGACAACAGTTAATTAAAAGTAATAGAAAATTATAGATTCAATCTGCAATTGTTCGCTTATTGGGATAGCATGTCATAATATTAAGAATTTTCATACGTAGCCTAGATCAAACTTATAAAACACATTTTTAACACCATTTATCTAACATAAAATATTTGAAAAAATAACACAATAAAAAAATTGTTTCAAGTTAGCGATAAAATGAAATATAATTCATTTCAGTAATTACCTCTTGGAAAACATGAAAGTAATCTATTAATGATTTAATTTTACAATATCAATAAGTCATTTTCACGTCGACAATAATCACGTCTGATTAAAATAGTTATTAAATGGCATAGATATCATAACAGTAATTCAGATAGACAGGCTATCAACATATATGCACAAATAGAATATTTTGACCATCATATTTTCATTTCGTAAATTTTTTTTAATAGTGAAATATACATAGATACGAGTAGATATAAATAAACATAGATAATAAGACTATTTAAGCTATTTTACAAAAATTATAATATTTTCAAGTAAAAAAAATTATATGGTAATGATCTGTTAGCAGCCGCTTTTGCCCAACATTGATGAAGCGGAAATTAAAATATAAGTATGAAAAATACAGCTAACCTATTTATTTAAACTATATAGTAAAATGTATATGGAAGATATAAACAGATGTGACGAATTGAAAGTTTAGTTTACACAACATGAACCACTAAAATATATATATACATTACCGTCAGACAAATTAATATTGTGATTTAGAATAATGGAAAGAGCACCGTATAGCCAGAAGACTTAGTGAGGTACCATGCAGACACTCACCCCGGATTGACGAAAGCATCTGTCGACTCGTCAGAACGGCGATTACTTCCCTGTCGGAAGGGCTTGTACTCCTGCTCAAAGGTGCGCGGGTTTGTCACTTGTCGCTGGTAGTGCGTGGGGTCGGGAGTTTCGTCCTATGACAAGGCAAGCAAAAGGGAATAGAATGTAATATGCCGCCAGCTTATCATGCCTCATTTAATATGAAGTATCATCGTAGACCCATGTTCTTTTGTAGTGGGCATATTATGACTAGCTCCTATCGGTATAAATAAATTATATTAAATATTCTGTTTCACTAATTAAAAGTTAATAACATAAAGTGTTGATAAAATATAAAGACAAAATAATAATATGATAACAAAGTCTAGACAACATATTTTATAGCACTTAAATTATGGTAGTTAAATTGTGATATGAATAGGACATATAATGAAATATGCAAGATTAAAAAATAATTATAGTTCAAAAATTCGAGATGCGTTTTTCAAATTAATTTTAACAATTTTCTACTGAAAATGTCCTTTAATCATTTTATAAACAGATTAAACACGAGTTTAATAAGGCGCCTATGTCATTAATATTTTTAAAGTTATAAGAATCCAAATTCGGTGCTATTTTTAAGTTTAAAAATATTTCGGATTTAGTATCCAGACAATAAAGCAACATATACTTTCAGAAAAACACAACATATAGCCTACTATATAGCCTTGTCTGAATTTCTCAGTGGTACGTGCTCCTAGGCAGTAGCCTAGTGTGCTGCATGGTTTTTTGTTCATGTCATGGATCATGCTGGTGTACTGAATATAACAAAAAAGGAGTAGGTATAATTAGATTCGTATGTATCATATATTAAACAAAACAAAGCAATCTTGAAACGTAACACTTTAAAAATATTCCTAGATTAAACAATTAGTGCCAAATTTTCAACAGTAAAACCAGCGATAGAATAATCGTAAAATACGACAGAAACATCCGAAATGTATATGTTAGGGGGGATTGCAGAGGTATTCTTAACAAATTCTAAAAATAATATTAAATATTACACAATTAATTAATTAGATTTGAAACCCTTAAAGGCTCGAGTGCCCAAATACAAAAATAGAATTGTGATAAAGCAACATAGGGCTACAGTTAAATATAATATAAGTTAAAATACCAATATTAGATTAATATCAAACTTTAAGAAAAAATACAGTTAGGTTTAAATCCAAAATATTAAATCCAAGTGCCTATACCCATATATAATAGTGTTAATAATTATGTTTCATTCAAAACTCAAAATGTTCATTAAATAATTGCCGTATCCAAAAATAATTGTGAACTTATTAAATCTCATAATAGAATGAATGATATTCCATAGATATTACATAACAAATAAAGTGGCGTTAAATAATTAGTAAATTATATTGTTGTTTCATTTATATATCACATGAATAACTTATACATGTTCTACTTTAGCATGAAAAAAAGTTTAGCATCTGAGATCTTTTGTTATTTAATTAATTATTATAAACATCGCTTATAATATAAATTATCAGAAAATGAAAATATCAAATGAAAAAAAAATGTCGATCGAAGTAAAAATAATATTCTTCATTATTTCACATAAAATATCATAATTATAGTATATATATACGTGTGCGTGTGTTTGCCTAGTTATAATCATAATTTCAGTATTATGTATATCACAAACAAAAAAAAGCAACATACATACAAGTAATTTTGTAATGGACATATAAAAATCAATTATAAAATGGAAACAAACTTCAATTTTAATAATATAGTAAAAATATTAAACAAACAAATAATGATTACATGTTATTGGAAAACCAACAATTCACTTTTAATTAAAATAATAAAACCTTAAAATCTAGGGCATGTAACCAACTGTGAATTAGATAAATAAAACTTACGTCATCGATGTGATATACACCAGGGCCAGTATTTGGAGTGCCTCTGATCGGCGCTAACTCAGATGACAATCTGTCTGCCCCAGTGTGGGTTGGGAAGAGTTTTCGGTCACCACATGTCTCAAATATAAATTTGCTCTGTTTCTCGGCAAATAAGGCTACAAATAAAAAGAGACAATTGCATTGGACACATTTATTTATTACAATTTTTTAAAATATTAGACTTAGTATTTTATTTATTTATTTAATTTAGTATTTTATTTATTTTGACTTAGTATTATATATTATATCTAGATTAAAGTTTTACTTAATTGTATGTTATAAAATAATTTTTTCATATAAATTATTTTAATTTGAAAATAGATTGGTACTCCTTCAGAAAAAATTCTATGCATTATTTTTATATTTTGATTTTTTTGTGGTACTATTAAGAGTTGTAATGCAATGTTTATTCTTATTATTAACATTAGAACTAACACCAAAAGTTTTGAATAACAGTAGGCTCCTAGCAAATTGAACTTATAATTATTATTCTTTGTTGCTTTCCAATTCTTCATTTCATGGTTGATCACATATTATAAACATTTTGAAAGGTGGTAATCATTTTCCACATATTATTAATTTCAAATATATTTAAAA
The DNA here is from genome assembly GCA_034780555.1 of Coelogynopora nodosa. Lineage (NCBI taxonomy): Eukaryota > Metazoa > Platyhelminthes > Proseriata > Coelogynoporidae > Coelogynopora > Coelogynopora nodosa. The sequence goes on from JAUZND010004155.1 coordinate 7,556, forward strand.
TAATTATCCAAATAATTTTTTTAAAAATTCACAAATTTTGAAAGATGGTAAAAAAGATAAAAATTCGGTTTTTCAAAACATTATATTTTGATTTTTATAACATTTACTAAAAGAAAGATAAGTAAATTATTATATATTTTACAACATTTTATTCGACCAAACGTGAGAATGGTCACATGAAAGGAATTATCACCAAACCACATAAATTAATTTTAAAAACGGTTCAAATCCAAAAATGGCTTGTATTTTATAAAACAGACCTAAAGTAATAAGATGGAAAGTCAAACCTGTAGAATTAAAACAGCTTACCAAATTCTAAATTTAAAATAAACTGTCAAAATTAAAGAAAATTAGTTTAAGTATAACATGTTATTTCATTGGATAATATCAGATAAAAAGTTAACTGATGAAGAATATCTAACCTAAGAATTATCATATTTCCAGTATTTTGCCAAAAGGGCATTTAAATGAAAAATTTTAGGTTTTTAGGAGTATTATTTAAAAGTTCACAATTTAACTATATTCACTTATTATACCAACCAAACTGATAAAATGTTGTAGTTAAGTTTATCAACAGGGAATTAAATGTATATTTATAATGGTTTGATACTTCAACAGGAAAAGAAGATATAATCATTTACACCCTTTTGGACACTTGTGCCATTTTAAAAATTACTGGCGATATGTTCACAAAGGACTGGTTACTCTTTATATATGAAGTGTCCTAAACCAATTGAATAAAATAAGTTGTGTATAAAATGCTTTTTATAAAATACGATATAAATTTAAATCTGTAAGGCTATACATACAAAAAGAAACTAATATATTTTTTAGTATACCAAATTTCACAAAAAATAATAAAACATTTAAGTACATTTTAAAAAACATAGTTTTATTTAATCTAAAATTTTTCTGATCAACTAGCAATAAAAATGACATAAAAAATAAAACTGCTACTTCTAGCAACAATTCTGTAATGTGAATTATAATCAACAACTGAACAATAAATATTAGTAATTTAATGCAGAAGTATTAATACAAATATGAAATGGTTTCATAAGATTAAATCTCCTTCTCACATAATAGTTATGACATAAAAATAAATAATTTAAAGGTTAATGTTTTAATTAGAACAAAACAATACTAAATAGTTAATAAGTCTCCAAAATAATCTTAATATGCAAACTGCATGAACATGAGAAGAAATTATTACTTCATAATATGATAATATATTTATAATAAAACAGTTAAAATAGGTTAGTATAGAAGATATACAATACAAGAAAATTTAATAAATGTACAGTAATAAATAAAATAATGCCTAAATATACATATATGCCAATTTCATTTTTGCAAATTGAAGATATTAACAGAATAGCATGTGTATAATAATAATACACTAATAGCAATAGCCTACCTCTTTCTCTTTTTTAATATAAATTTTATTTGTTATGTGTGGCATTTTTGTGACAAGTCAGTTCAAATTTATGATTCTGCTTTTGACTTTTAGTATGCTGTTTTTTAAATCTACAGGTATGACTTACCATCTTATCATTCCAGGCCTGTTTTAAAATAAGTACAGGCTATGTTTTCATTACATACATATTTAAAATTATTATTTGTGGTTTGATATTTCTTAAAATTTGGATCTAATATTTTTTTCCTCTTTAAATCATTTTGATATTAAATATAATTTGTAAGTTTCTTATTTGGAAGTCACTTTGATAATTTCTGCTTTTTTTAATTTATTTTTAATTTGTTTTATGTTGTTGTTGAAATAAATGTTAGAATAAAATATGGTCATGTACTTTAACCATTAGAAACTTTTATGTAATAACATATTGCTAAAAAGTATGTCATTGGGAAGACTTGTCATACACTTACTAATCTATTAGTCACTGTACCTATGTATCATTAAGAAAATTGGTGATTGACCTTGAAGTGTTTAAAATGCCTCTAGAATTTGAAAAACTATTTTAAGATAATATTTAATGTTAAGAGATTGTTTAATAAAATAGATGATACAAAATGTCTCCTCTGACAGAATTACAGAATAAATAGATAATTAATAGATACAGAAGATCCAATTGAAAAAAAAGTGTTGTAATTATTATGTGTAATACATTTATCTAGTCTAAAATGATTATTTTTTAGATATTCACTAAAAACATAAATATTTTGTTGTGATAAATTTTGTAAAAATATTTATATTACATATAAGCATATTTTCAAAAAAATAATGAATTGTATATGTATGAATTTCTATATGTTTCTAATATGACTTTAAATGTATAACAAAGCAGTTTTTATTTTTATAGATTATAGATAAGAAAATTAAATTATCAAAAGCCATTTTGATAAAATGTGTATATTTTGGATAAAAACTTATATATATATGGGACTAAGGATAGGATTCTTTAATACTTTTAAATTGAAATGAAATATAAATGCAAGTATTATTACTTTAAATTATTTAATTAACTTAATATAATTTAATAGTATCTTAAATTATTATTATTTACCGTAAAATCCGGAGTATAAGTCGCACTTTTAAACTAATATTTGTAAGTCAAATGTGGGGGGTGCAGCTTATATGACAACACTAAATGTTATACCAAATAATTTTTTTAACATTTTGTTGATAAGAGTTCTCCAACCTGATAAGAGTTATATCAATATACTATAAAGTAAAAACAAGTTCACATTTAATAATTATATATTCTTTATCATAATTTAAAAATTATATGTTATCAAATTCTAATAAATAATATAAAAGGCACTATATAAAATAATACTGCATGAAATATAATTTAAAAGAAGCACAAAAAGGTACAAAAAAGTAAAAATCAATTTAGTTATCAGATTCATCTGATGCATTCAGAAGTTAACCCTGGAGCTCTAATGATTGCTTTCAGTATATAGCTGCTGGCAGTGTACTGAGATCGCTTATACATGATAACCAACTGATAACAGACTTTTATTGCGTAATCATACTGGGAGTAAAACGAATAATAATTAATCCTCTTAAAATAGATACCCAGCTATAAGTACCTATACATGCAAAGCCATAACCCTAACTGTGAATATTCTGACTATTATGTTTGATACTATATTTGGATATATAAATAAAATTATATCTACATTCTCATTAAAACTTATTTTTTAATAGATTTAATATTGAAAGTTAGGGGTGCGGCTTATGCCGCATATATAAAATGAGTTTTTTTTTAACCAAAAGTGGGGAGTGCGGCTTATACTCCAGATTTTATGGTAATATATTGTTAGTATAAAATTACTAAGATTATCAAAAGATTATATAATTATTAGTAGTAAATGATAGAATAGTTTAAATGTTTTATAAAAATATTAATTCTAATTAAATATTAAATAATAGTATGGTTTAAAATATCTACCCTGTAAAACACATAAAAAATTAATGATATCTAATATCTGTTTCATACTAATTTTATCAATAATAATTTCAAATTAAATGTCCATTTATGATCATCATACACCACTTTTAAAAATATATATTCAGAAATTTATAGATAAATAACACTATAAAGGAACTGTCTAATACCTCTCATTGTAAACAGATTAGTATTACATTATTTAATATATAATATGACTCATTAACTAATGTTATCTAATCTATAAATGTGAAAAAGTGAGGAAAGTTAACTGATCTGGTATGAGATTTACTATATAGTTAGGATACATAAAATTCTTTTGGCTCTGGGATAGCACTAAATATTGAAAGATGGACAATTATGCTATGTGGATAATCCTTGTACCAGCAAGATTAAATACCTTCTCTTACTTAACATACTCTACTCATCAAACAGGGTCTTATTAAGTAACTAGTAAAGGCATTTCAAGGAAAGTGCTGCCATCTGATATATAATTCAGAACATTTTTATAATAATTATCTGCAAGATAATAGATAAGACCTTAGATAAGACAACTAATAAATAACAAACAATTTGAGCAGAATATAGTCATAGATAACATTCATTCTAGTGCTTGTTGAAATATTTTAAAGATATTAATTATCTGTTTATTATAGTGCTTGAATACTGTATTTCTTGTAGTATTGCAGGGACCATGGAACAGATTTTCGATTGGGGGGGCCTGATATTTTGAAGGGCACCATGACATACAATCTCCAGGGTGCCATGGCTATGTGGTCAGCTAGAATGAGAATAGAATGCAGAAAGAAATAGAAAGAGCTAGAATGCAGGAGAGAGCATCTCAGGAATATACTTTGGGAGTACTTTATTCAATATTTTTGGGACTTTATA
>JAUZND010004156.1:0-11856 GCA_034780555.1 Coelogynopora nodosa
ACAAGTCACAATAATGTGTGGTTGCTAGGGGAGGATATATTGTTGACAAACAAGTCACAAGGATGTGTGGCTGCTAATAGGCAGGTGAAGCCAGTATCTGTTGGTGGCAGGGAGGGAAAAGGACGTGTGGTTGCTAGGGGAGGATATATTGTTGACAAACAAGTCACAATAATGTGTGGTTGCTAGGGGAGGATATATTGTTGACAAACAAGTCACAAGGATGTGTGGCTGCTAAGAGGCAGATAAAGCCAGTATCTGTTGGTGGCAGGGAGGGAGAAGGACGTGTACTGTAGTTACTAAGGAGAGACGAGTGTACTCTGAGATGGTTGCTCTGGGGGGGGGGGGGACCTGGTAAACCGCCGCGGTTTTATACCCTACACTGGGGAGGGTAGTTTGGGAGTGTGTTGTAAAATACACTTATTGTCATTTGTAGAGTTTTCGGAATAATGTACAAGGTTTGGTTATGGATGTGTGCTAAATACGTTTAACGTTAGTACAACATTTTCAGGACACACTCCCTCTTCGAACATATGTAGAACCAGTTTCTGGATAGTAAATTAATACTGTATAGCACACTACAATATCAATTTGAACGCGTGTATTTGGCATAATGTAACACAAAAAATGCTTTACTGTTTAAGTTAACCGTCTGCGCAAAGTTTTACTGTTAAACAATATATATTTAGTATTTGACTGAACAAATGGGGACCATGGGTTACCTGTAAATGTTTAGATACCGGATTCAGATAATGTTAACATTTAAAAATTACAATAAAACAAACCGTACGATTGGAAAATCATTGATTTTAATAAAAACAAATAAGCAGGTATAAAAATCATAACATGTTTTTATTAAATATAAACTTGAGCAGTATTTAATTATACCAGTGTAAAAGTTAACACAATGATATTATACTCTTTATAATCGTATAATCAGCAGTATATATAACTCAAAATAATAAAATTGAAACATTAATATTCATCAGCGAAGATTTAGAGAACTAATACCGCCAGAAATTACTCAATTATTTTGTAATCTGTAGTTATATATTTATAACTTAATATAATATAATAAATATGCACCCCTTAAAATTTAAAAATTCTGCAATATTATCAGTCAAGATATACATTCTATTAAAAATGACAAAGCCACTTGTGACACAAAATAAGGAAACAATTCCAACATACTCCACAATGTGTAAACGTTTAGTAGACATACTCCACCATGTGTGGAAGGCAGAAACTTACCAGTATAGCCGCCGGAAGAGCCTTCAAGGAGCTTCACCGAAGTCACGTGACCGTAATCCTTGAAGAGAATTTCCAACTTTTCTTTGGTGAAGTTGACACGCGGCAAATTGCGCACATATACGTTGAGCATGTCCTTCTCGTTCTCCTGAAAACAATAGAGAACAGTCCAGTCAATCAAGAACATCTGGCGACCGATATCTCGGCAGAAAGTTCACTTACAAATGCATATTTCACCGAGAGTCGCATGCCCTTTGCCTTTGCATACTCGAGGATGTGCTTCTTGGCTTTTTCGGCATCTTCTTCCGTCACGCAATCGATAAACCCAGAGCCTGCAAAAAAGAAAATCGATCGATTAGGGAATGCAAATTATTAGATAGCACATTTTAAAAGGGTCTTACCGCGACACTTTCCATTGGACATCATCGCTTTGGAGGATTTCGGCTCTACAACACCCATTACGAGTTCGCGGACAGTTTCATCGCTGTCGTTTTCAGAGAGGCCCGAAATATAGAGGTTCGTCTTGGAGGTGGTGGCGATCTTGTTACGTTTATTGCCACCACCGCTTTGCTGTGAATACTAGAGGAAGGGAGAGAGAGAGAGGAGTCTAATGGTAAATCACCACGAAGCTAATGACTGAACAGCTTGATAATAATAAAACATTAGATTCCTTGATTTCAATAACAAATAAAGTCTAATCTTCAAGTTGTGTTTCAATGAAAAACATTTAAAATAAAATTTCCATATAATACAATAACATTATTTAGAAAAGTTCTGGTTCTTGGTCATTATCAATTTTTATGTGCTTTGTGATAGTGTTGAGAAATGGAATGTTGTAATTTACAATGATGTCAGATCATACTTTTAGAGTTAGCTACAGAATAAAGCCAATAATATTGAAGGGTGACGGACAACATTATGCAAGTACATTTACACCGTTCACAACTTGCTAAATGACCTAACAATATGCACCTTCAACCAACATATCTACAGGTTATAAACAGTGCTCGGTCAACGTAAGAACAATAAGACATTCAATCTTCATTATAGCGAAGCATCAGCCAGTGTACTATGAGGGTGATAATAATGTGCACAAAATTAACGAATTATAAAATACCATAATAAAAAATATAAAACTGCACCCGATATGAAAGAAACCGAGAGCTAGTTCTATTTTAATTAACACCAGTTTGAGATCATCTGCTAAATTAAACAATTTCAACTTAAAAACTATAATTTTTTTAATTAACCCCCAACTTACCGCAGTCAACGATCCAAAGTGTTTGAGTGGATCCAAGCTGCGCTGATGGTTCCCCTGAATTGGTGTCCTTGTCACCTGCATTGGTCTCCTGTTTCCGTTAAACTGACCCCCGTTGGTCTGCCCCATCGAAATCTGAGCCTGATACTGCCACTGGTTCCCAGGGTCCGAAATTCCATTGGGCATGTGGATCCAAGGGGCCGCTTGACTCGGAATCTGTAGGTCCAGCATTGTCAATCAATGCGGTAGAATAGTGGAACAGTTACTTCCTCAAACGATAACAGTCAAGTCACAGTGTGTGTGTGTAGATACTAGCTAAGTACGCAAGGACGGGTGGCTATGAATCACACTTGCCTGGCAGAGTCAACGAGGACGCGGTGAGAGAGAGAGAGAGACGAACACACATAAACCACACTCTGCACGAGCGAAACTGTCGACACCAAAACAGATTTGGCATGAGAGATCAGCCCGCAGCCGCTTTTATCTCGTGTCCTTTTTGCCAAAAGAAGTATTACAAGCCAATCAGGAACGCCCATATTAGCAATCGTAAACCCCCCCCCCCCCTCTCTAATACTATCTATCTCTCTTTCTCACTCTGTGGCAGTAATGCACCAATAACTCATTGCTAAACATAGTAACAGGACAGGGGTACGACGGTGACTCAGCTAATATATGCGTCCTTAATTCTCAAAACAACAGTGAAAATAATATTACCTCAACGTATAGTGTCAGTTTTAGTATAAACAAAATAAACAAATCATGGATAAATAAAATGAACAACAGATGGAATGCAACTTACGATCGACATAACTAAAATTTTAAATGAAGATTTTTAATAAAACATGAATACATTACATATAATAACAAAATCAATATTTTACTACAAATTCTGATAAATTTAAACTAATTCGTAGTGTTCATTACTACCAAATTATATATCCATAAATACATTTATTTGTTAATATATCTTTCTATATGCACGACTTATAATAAGTTTGAATAAAATATTAATTATAAAATGCTTAAAATTAAATGATGTCTGAAGCATGGACCGCAAACGGGGGACCTTTTTTATGAAAATGTATAATATATGTAAACCAAACGATCCTATAGATAGTGCCTTTTTTAAATCCGGTCCCCCCTACTTAAATATCGCTGCGCGGCCCCTGTGAAGTGTTTTACAAACAAAATAACAATTGCACATTAATGAGAAAAATATTGCACTGAGTCGAGACTTGAAAGAGAATTTTTTTTATTATTACAAGCAGACAACTATTAAAATAATTAAACAATATTGTATATAAATTATTTATATGGCATTAATAACGCATTTATCAAAAATAGGCTATATATTAGAGATATATTAAGTGTTTTCATAACAAAACACAATTAATTAAATTCGTAATAAACAATATATTATAAATAATGTTAATTTTGTTTAAAACAATTAGAGTATGGCTCTAAATTAAGCACACCTCCATTTAAATAACAGCTAATACTTAGTATAGTTAATAAAAAATTAAAACAAAAACATAACACTCACCATATTTAGTATATTAAAAATGGATTCTGCCTGAAATAAAATAACGAAATAATATATTACAAAAGATATAATGCATCATTTTTTACTTAAATATATTAGGATTTTTTATTTGTATCAATGAAATTTTGTTCATACTAACAGAAGTAAAGTAAATAATAATTTCACATTATCTATTTTATTATTTTGTTTTTAGTATTTATTTATGGCACCATCATGTTATTTAATAAATTAACATACTGGCGCCCTATTAAAAAAATAACATACTTATAAACATGTATACCACGAATCTCATTTATAACTTTAGTAAAAATTTATGCATATGTAACTTAGTATCAAACTTAGTTTAAAACACTACTGAAGAGGTCTACATTAGACATGAAGAGGGGAACCTCAATATTTTAAACATAAAATGGTATGCTCAGGGTGTCAAAGTGTAGGATGCCTGAGGGTGAGTTGGCAAAATATACACAATAGATACTAATAATCTACTTCAGCCTTTAAAACAATAATTTCATTAAAAGCTTATAAATACAACCAGCATTGTCATTGTAAAGTACTTCAATCCATCAAAAGTGATAAAGCCTTTTTGGTAGTAAAATTTTATAGAATCATAATAGAATAAATGTAAACAATAATTAGTATTAAATATAAATAACTGTAACAATTAATGAAATTGTAATCATCCTAATAAAGATGAAAACCATGGTATGTATAAATTATGTTTTGTGATACAAGTAACAACACTAATATTTGATTAGAAGAATTAGTTTCTGTAAATACTTAGAATACAGTTTAAATGAAAATATAAGAATAAAATATGTAATTGAATATTTAAAAGATACCAATAATACTATTTTAATAATTTTTTAGATAAAAAATACTCTATTTATATATGCAATCATCCAAAATAGATTTAACAATGAATCTGTGCAACAAACTGACATAGTCATAAGATATCATACCATTTAAGAAATAATTAGATCATTAATTAAAATTCTATAAATAATCAATTGTTGAATAAATAAATATATAACACAAGATGTATATTTTAATTATGTATATATATATATATTATAAACTTCTATCTAATAAAAAATAATAAAAATTATACAACCATGAAAATGAAATTGAGACTGTTCAAGATGAAATTTATGCATTCAATTTTCATACAAAGGAAGACTTTAGTGTTTTGATTTGTTAATATGACATTGACCTGTTGGGATGAATTTAAGAAAATAAATATATTTAAATTAATGTGTAAACTTATTATTACATATTTAAAGTCAATAAAAATAATTACATATGATTATGTTAATATGGTCAGTGATGGAAGCTAGTTTGTAGGTATTTATAAAGAGGCCATGAGTGGTGAAAAACTGTTTTTAAAATAATCTTATTTTTTGTAATTTAACTCGGTTCCCACCCACCCACCAATATCAATTTGCAGGATTTTTTTCTTAGATCTTATATTTATTTAAAACAAAATATACTCACAACAACATTGATGCACAACTTTTTCTTTCTTTCTAGAAATGGCCTCCTACACCCCTTAAGGGTCAACATTGTTGACATTATAGCCATATATATATATTACAACATTATAATGGGTACAAGTTAGTATAGAAGAACATACATATTCATTTAGGACAGGTAGTCTGAAAGTATTTAGTCTAAGTGATTCATAGTTTTAGTAAGATTAAAATAATAAACCTAAGCATATTTGTTCATATTGAACAATGCAAAGCTAATATGTGTAAAATAAAGTAAAGTGTAATAGTTTATAACAAAAAGTTTTTTCAGTCATTTTTAAATTAAAAAATATATTTTAAATAGGTAAAATGTTTTATTTATAATTATAGTTTTGTTTTTAATAATTATTGTGCATAAAATATAATTTAGGCTTATACAATTCAAAGATATTTTGTGGTCATTGTATACCATAAGCTGTATTTGGAATGTTATTATTAATATTTATGGTTGAATTGCAATGACTAATGTTATATAGTAACAGAGAATCAATTTGTATTGTTTGTAAATTGTCCTGATAGAGAAAACATACTGCTTTATTTAGACAATTCATGAATTATACAATTTATTTGATATTAACATTACAATATCATATAATAATAGATTATAGTTCTTATTATATTATAAGAATATAATTACCTGATGTATTTAGGTATTGATTAAATGATATATATTAGTATATCATGCCATATTATAAGTATTAATACCATAGATAAAATATTCATAGTCATAGAAAGCAAGATCAGATAGAAAATACTATTGTGTATAATATTATATTTAAGTATGACAGCATATTCTTAAAAAAATAGATAAATATCCTATAAAATTAATTTGTTTGGAATTCTGAAGAAAATGATAATACTTTGATAATCTCAATGAAAATCAATGTTATGGCACCAAACAAAAGCATACAAATTAATAGTAAATTATAATATAAAAATGTATTCATTAAGTACTGAAATTCTCACAATTTATGACAAATAAATTATTAGCCATTTACAATATTTAAATACTGTCAATATTATATTATACAATTATAGATTTCAGTTCCCTTCATTTTCTTATTAAAAGATAAAGTAAATTAATAAGCAGTGGCTATTCAACCAGTACTGGCAAAATAGTGAAATAGAATTTTAAGCTTTTTTTCAGTTATTCATTATTATTAATAATAATGAAATAGGCCTTAGCTTAGAAATTTCTGGTAAAAAAATACAGTTGAATAGACTGTTGGTTCTGGTGAAATAGTTAAAGTAGACTATTCAACCAGCATTTTTTTAATTTTCATTATTATTACAATAGGTGTTTACAAAAATAATCTTTAACAAATATTAATAATATAAGTCTTAGGAATTTTAGACTATTAGACTATTTCACTGGTACTGTAACTGGTTGAATAGCCACTGTAAAATAAAAAGCATTCATGTAAGAGATTTAAAACATTTATGTTTTTAGCTTTAGTCATTACTTAAAATAAATTTATTTGTAAATAATTATTAATACTTCCTTATTATTTAACATGGAGCTATAATAATATTAAGCCAAGGTGATATCTAGCTATAGACTATTAGCACAGATGCAGTTAATAATTTTATTTCATTTTCTAATTTCTACATATAGATTAGTGTAAAAGTTATTGACACTTGAATTAATATTGATACTGTGACTGCAGTTGTGGTGCTGTTACTAATTAAAAATATATACTATGGTATTATAAATAAAACCAAATAACAGAGATTCAACCATGACAATGGACTTATATATTACTACATGTTTGTAATATTGTAATTATATGTTTGTAGTAATAAGTAGATGTAGTGAAATATAATTATATGGATTCAACAGACAATATTACAAAGAAATAAAATGTTGTTAAAGCAATAAATTTTTTGTACCCACATTTTTGAAGATATATAAAACATACATGAAAATATTTCTTGACATTCTTAATCATGGTGTCATGTCTAAACATCACCATGGTAAAATAGATAATAAATAAAAATGATTCTGTCTAGGGGGACTAATTTTTTGTCCATTTTAATTTAATAATTATATTAATATAAATAAACAAATGTTTTTTTAATAAAATTAATGTTTTAGTTATGAATTTGGTGATGTTATTTCATGGTGACATTATATTGTTGTGACGTTTTGATGTGTAACCTCAATCACATGTCATTAGATAATAATTTTAAATTTGTATTTTTTGAGGGAAGATTTAAGGCTATGGCTATGCTAATATAATAAATACTCAATAGTAATTATTTTATTTAAATTTTCTCTTTTTTACATGCTTGTGATGCCCAAATACATGTTTTTATCTCTGTTTTACTTTCTTTATTTATTTAGTTTTTAACCAATTATTGGTCATAGTCATGGTAAGTTTTAATGCCTATTAAAACACAAAAAAAGTAAAAGCAATTTTGCTTGCTTCCAAAAGAACATTATTATTAATTTCTTTGTTTTTAAATAAGATATAAATTTTAATATAAGACATAAGGTATGAGCAGGGTATGAGTTGACATGTATTTGATTATAGTACAGTAATGACAATGTCAATTTTACTATATACTTTAATAATGAAAGTAATATAATTATTCACATAATTATTTATAAATTATAGACAGAAGATAAAATAGAAATAATTACATATACATATAGCATAATTAAAAAACTAACATTTATTCAAAATTATAACATGTAGAAATTAGAAAATGCTACAAAATTATTCACTGTCTATTCAGTTCTTTTATAGATATGCCATTCAACAAATTTCAGGATAATTTCAGTTGTTAAATAAATAATATGATACATATAGTCATAAATAAATATTACTTAGATATAACGTATATATAACTGACCTTATAAGTAGTAGTCACTATCCAAAACTTTTTGTAACATATATCGAAATAAAAGAACGTTTATTGTAAAATTAATTAAAACTTATCAAAAAACTAAATATTATGTTAAAATGGCGGTTGTCTATTGACAGTTCAACCAATATTTTAATTAATATATATAAACAAAAATGGAAAATATTTCCTTCATACATAAGCAGCATTTATATTTAACAAAAATTATAATTATGATAATACATATACCTTTTAATAATATATTATATGTTAACAGTAATCAATGTTTTTTTGTAAATAATTTAGAATAATAAATTGACGTATATTGGCCCATCATATTTCAAAAATATAGCGAATTAAATTTGTAAATAGAAAAATATAATAGTAAAACAGTACTAATATAATTAATAGAAAGAGTGTTTGTTTTACGCTTTAAATAATAATAATATTAATGTGTCGATTAAACTTTGAATGTTTAAAGAGGTAAAGCTTACAATTATAGTACAGCAATTGATTAATTCACCAAAAATATAATTTCAAATATATGATTTAACAAACACCAAAATGATATAAATGAGAGATATTACATCATAAGCGACAACTAGAAAATTTCTAGATAATTCGACAGAATAAATATATTGTCCTGGAAATGGAGAAGTTGCTCGAAGTTAAAATGGTTATTCATACTAAAATAATACACGTCTAAATATGTGTGAAGGATATTAAATTTTCAATATTGAAAACATATAACTGCACATGTTTGATTCGATAACCAAAATCCAGTGGATATTTAATGCCCTCACTTCTCGGGTTATAGTTTCTACAAAACTTCTGTGAGAACTGCACTAAAATTTATATATCTTTCTCATAATCCCAGTAATCATGAATCGCACATTATCCATTCTTCAATGGGCAAATATAAATATACCTACCAAATGTCACATGTAGCAACAACGCATATCGTATTTGTCTTATGATAAATTCCACTTATATTTGTTTTTAAACTATATCGCCTCCAAGCCCGTCATAGATAATGAGGACCCGACGAAACTGATTCTATCGCTTTTTGACAAGCGATTATCTAATCCAATTTACATAATATATAGTCATATGCATTTTTGAGCTAAAATGTTCTTTATTGTGTGTACACGTATCTTGTAATTGTAGTTTAAATGATATGTTTAATTTTTGTAGTAATAATAAAGAAATGTATAATATTAAACCTTTTATCACAACAGAAATCATATTATTTCCCAGAACATCAGATTTCTTTTTATCTATAATTAAATGAACTAATTTAATTAACACTGCAAATTTTAGTAAGCAAATAGTTCAAATAAGAACTTTTTATACAATAAGAACCTCAGTTAAAAGATTAAATACAGAAAGCATGAATATATATTTTAATGAAAAAAGTTACGAAGTTACATAAATAAAAATAAAGCCATCAGTTTGCAAAAGTATCACAGTTATTTTCTAGTCAGCTGATGATATTCCAATAATAGATTTATGATTGATGCACTAATATAATGAACTCTAAGTTATATACTTTAGTATAATAGGAAGTATAGTCACAACTGAAGGTAACATTTACAATTCTTAGATAAAGAATAAAAGATAAAGTCCTCTGCGATATTCTAAACGACTATAAAGCAATGACTACATCGTGTATAATACTAAAATCAATAGAAACTATACCGCGTAAAAATAAAATGCAATTTAAATAAAAAAACATTTACATATAAGGTAATCTTACAAAACAAAAAATATGCTTGCATTCTTGTGCAGATAGACACAAATAATAAGACAAACATTAAGAAGTTGTCAAAAAACAATTAATTTCATCAAAGGAAACCTAAAATTTGGATATCCTGTTCCTACAAAAGTGTTTTCTGAGATTTGATCTATCTATAATCAGCATATAACAAACCTCACTGACGTTAGTACGTTGCAGGAACAGTGGCGGTTCCGGGAAATTTGAAAATGGCAGGCGCGCAAGAATTTTAGAAAAGAGCACATTTTCTTAATGCTTAAAAAATGGTCATCATGAGAAAATGTCGAAGTTTAGAGGTGTAAGTTTTATTTTAAAAAGGGCAATAAACATTTAAAAAGGGGGGTGGGCGCCCCCCTAGATCCGCCACTGCAGAAATTTCGCGACTATAAAACTTATACAATATATAAATAACCGATATAATTGAATGTAAGATACATACAAGAAGTTAAATGAAATTACACATACCTAGTAGAAACATATTAACATGACTCAATTTCGGGTTTAATTTTGTACAAAAAGTATAATTACCATACATCAACGATAGAAACTATATAAATCTAAATAATACTGAAGAGTAATGTGTTCGTGTCTTGGATGCCTCTAATTCTGTTTTCATTCGAGAATGATTCAATATGTAGGTAACAGAATCACGGACTAGTTCAATTATATAATATGATACTTTAAAATTATTGAGCTCAAATTTCTATATCAAAAATCTATATAAATCTATGATCTACGATAGGACATAGTACAAAACATATCTATAAGATACTCTTCATAAAAGGAAATTTCTTAAAATATGTTCACTGTACTGCTCAACAAAGGCTCACGAGCACCAGATGCGACGCGACGCGACGCGATGTAATAGAAAATGTTGATAGCATGATTTATATTTTAGCCACTATGTGCGCATGACATTCATAAGTAAAGTTGGAAATTTTATTGTTTTACTGCCGATCGTCACGTAAATAATCGATTTATTATTATCAGTAATGAAACAATGATAGCTAAAATGTGTCTAATATAACCTGCTAATAAATCCATTCCTTTGTGCGATCTTATTTCCCCATATATAATGCATCATAATTAGCACAAGTTTATCAATTGATTAATACACGTCAATTAACAAATGAACATTTAAATACATAGGCTGAATTCCGGCCGGTCAATTTGACGACCCCACTATCAATGGTAATGTTAAGATTATGAAAGAATGCCAGGAAGAATACAACTACCAACTGAAGCAAATTTAATGCTACACTCGAATATCGTTCATTTTATTCACCAAAAATATTGCCTTTCAAACTAATGGATCGTGCCGCATCGCGTCGTGATTGGTGTGCTCAAACAGGGGGGAGGGGGGGGTCAGAAAACGGTACCCTTCTTGGCAGTACAGGTGCACATGAAGGGGGCCTTCCGTTTTCCGTAGACTCTTTGGCAGACCTCACAACCCGGACCCAGTTGGCTGAAACCTGGCCTCACCTTGCTGCTATTGTTGTTGTTGTTGGGGTCTTGCTGAGGGAAGTTGATGCTGCAGAGAGAGAGAGAGAGAGAGGGAGATGAGGGAAGTTGATGCTGCAGAGAGAGAGAGAGAGGGAGATGAGGGACGTTGATGCTGCAGAGAGAGAGAGAGAGAGAGGGAGATGAGGGAAGTTGATGC
>JAUZND010004157.1:0-11855 GCA_034780555.1 Coelogynopora nodosa
TGTAGTATGTATTTGGATAAAAAGAAAGCGTTAGCAGTTGCTGTTGGTGCTTACATTGTGGCAAAGCGTCAATGCATCTACTAATGAGGCTCAAAACATTCGAAATTCTTTCTGCACCTACTTCAATACTGTTGGAGTGGTTCCATGGCAATAATAGTTCCATTTCATTGCTGTAATTGGTTAAATGTTTTTATGTAGGACAACCTTGCATTCTCTTTTTATGTTATTTCATATTAATGATGTTAACTATAATGTTGTACTTATCAATAATTTTATGATATTAAACATTGTCATTTAAGTGCATTAAAGTAGCCTATAATTAAACTTGGTACTTAATAATAAGTCAATAAAATAAACAATAAAAAGAAACCATGTATTATTACAAATTAATAATTAATAACAAGCTGAATAACAGATACCAGACAAAACCATATAACAAGAATTGCTATTAAAAAATGACTGATTAGTAACAATATATCAAAGAAACAGTTTTCAGGCCATACACAATTGTCTTTTTATACTAAAATAGCAATATTTAATAACATATGGGCAAACAAATTTATTTAAAAAGCAATGGTTAATAACAGTAAATACATAAAAAGCTTTGTTATCTAAAAAGTATTTCATGAAATGCAAAAAATGGAAATGAATTATGTAGGTATTATGCAGATTTTAACCCCTTTTCCCATTGAGACACATCTCTGTTATTCTAAGTTTCAATTCATCTTTGACATCTTCATTCTGAATTTGTTGAAGCCATTTACCAACCAAACGGCCAAACAGTTCATCTTCTGTTTCTTCAGTCTTCAAAACTTTGCTGGCTGTCTGCAGAAATTCATCTTCCTGCAATTTTTTTTCCTAAAAATTGTATAAATTATTATATAATAATTATAAACATAATTAATTATAAAGAATTAAAAATATTTAAAATAAATACAATAAAAAATAATTATAAAATTAAATATTTGATTGTATTTGTAAATATTTGATATAAAAATGAATAATTGAATAATAATAAAAAAGAAATAAGTATGTTCAGAGATATTAGATTTAAACAATTTTTATAAAAATTAATATTCTCTTTATACCTGACACACGACTGT
The DNA here is from genome assembly GCA_034780555.1 of Coelogynopora nodosa. NCBI lineage: Eukaryota > Metazoa > Platyhelminthes > Proseriata > Coelogynoporidae > Coelogynopora > Coelogynopora nodosa. Next base: position 1,104 of record JAUZND010004157.1, read on the forward strand.
TGGTCGTGAAGAAGATGTTTTTCTTTTAGAAATAGATGGCTCTAAGAAATATAGGCATTTAAAATAAGGGCACTTGGACACATACAAATTGCCGGCCCCCTGGCCACTCACTGTGTAATTTTTTTTTGAAATTCTCTCAGAAAGTAGGTCCTTAAACTCTGAATTTTTTTCAGGCAATTACTTTCTGAAAGTTAAAAATATTGAAATTTTTTTTTTTTAAATTTCAATATATGTCATATTAATCATTTTATCAGACAAATAATACAAAAACATTGCAATGTGTTATTGTATATACAATATTAAAAATTAATCAGGTTGATATTGATCTGCTATTTCCATTAAAAATTAAATAGACTGACCAGATATTTTTTTAATCGTTTTGTAAATTCGTTGGATAGCAGTCTTTCTTTTAACTCTATTATGATACTCTTCTTCTGTTGTGTTTCACAGTACTGGTTCTTGTTCATATAGACCGATTAAAATGCCAAAATCCATAATTAACTATTATAATTAATAATAAACAAATAACAATAAAAAAATTCAAAAGTTGTGCGAAAATAGAATCTGTTCATTTTCATACAACTTTAAAAATTGGACCAAAAAGAGTTGTACAACTTTTTCATCCAACTTTAAAATCGTATGAAATCGTGCAGTGTGGACGCTTATTTTTAGTTGTACAACTTGAGTTGTACAACTAGAATTGTATGAAATCGCATAGTGTGGACGCGGCTTTAGTGTTAAGCACTTTCCACATGCGCAGAATATGTTTTATGAAACAGGCTGTCTCGGTCTTTCCATCATGAATGAGCGCGGCAACTGTCTTGTCATTGAAAACTACGTCATGAGGGCAACATTCTGCTTCTCAAAGGATGAAGGATTGATAGCCGTAGTTGTTAATGTTGTTCTCCTAATGGGGGACGCGATTTCTTTCTGATGCAGCTCTTTGATGTCGGACCACTTGGCAATAAACTGAACAGATGCATCTGGCGGAACGAAGTTTAATTCGTGTATCTTTTCTGTTAGTCAATTGTTTCTGATACACTTGAAAAGATGCACATGATCGAATAGCAAATACAGATATCTCTCTTGTTCAGAAGAATGAATGATTTTATACATATAGTTTGCAGTGTAATGGTCACGGAGAATATTGTGAAGCTTGCGATTTGTAGAATGATTATCTGACATGATGGCAATAGTTTTCCCACTTGCAGCCTCAACAATTCTCAGCACTTTATTAAGATAAATTATTTAATCCTGTGAAAATAAACTGTACATTTGATTACATTGGTATAAACCGAATAACAAATGAGAGTTTGGTTAATACGGATTTAACCATAAACACTAAAATAGTTATTGCAAATCTATCAGGCTGGTCGACAGAAATGCCAATCACATGACCAGACCGATATCGCACAGATGGCTTGACATAAACTTCGTCAAAGAGAATCATTGACTATTTCTGATATGGTTCAAGATTTTTAAAAACCAGTCTTGTGGTGGTTATGCAAGAGGCCTCTGTGTCCATCTCGGTGATGTTACCCATGTTTTGAGTAAGTTTGTCAGGATGGTTCGAAGGAATTTGTAAGCTGACCGATTGTTAATGTACAGTTTTAATGCAATCTACATTGTACGCCAAGAATATCGTCGGAAAAATTTCGATGACAACTTCAATTGCAATTGTTTGAATAGAAACTCGAAGTCCGCCTCTGTAAAAGCATTGCAAAAATTTAACGTTTCTCTAAGCCGCTTTATTGACGATTTAATCTCGCTGTCAATATCTAAAGTATAGTTTTTCACTCGAGATAAAATATTATCCAACTGTGACCACTTACACAACTGACATTGAAAGCCCAAAATATCTGTTAGGAAATGAAGACTCACTCTAATGTTTCGATCGAAAGCAGATATGGAAAAGTTTCGAGTAATAGTCACAGAGTATTCAACATGATTGAATGACATATCGCACGATAGAAATCGATTGATATCATTGTCGGGCACCATAAAACAAATAGGCTTTTTCGTGCAGTCGTTTAGAAAACTCTGAAAAATAAGGAGGCAAAGTATCCTCTCGTTCGACGACTCGGAGTTCGTCAGGTATTTGGGTCCTTGAGTTGACAGAAACACCTCTTCTATTTATGTCCCAAGGAATGGAATCTATAGTTTGGCGTTGAAATGTATCCGGGCAATTAAAGAAGATGAATGGCGTATTGCTGGGATATCATGGCAGAATACTTTTCGCATTTTGGTTTCTTCAGGCCAGTATTTGCGACACACGCCCATATTTTTTTGATATTTTGTCTTTGTCAATAATATTTGGTAATTTTTAATTTTTAACAATTTCTAATATTCTAAATTATTTGAGAAACTAAAAACTGATATCCTTTCAGTAATTGTGCGTTTATTTGAGGTAAAATAAGTTGAACAAATTTGTTGAATTAGTCTACGCCACATCACCCACAGTTTTGTCTATATCACCCGCCGAATCTATAATTAGACAAATAATAAAACACAATTTTAATTAAACTTAGCCTCTATAAAAATATGGGTATATTTTATATTCAATTTAAGTTTAGTGTTGAGTTATCGCATTGGAATAAACTAATTGGAAGTTTGTTGGATTATCAACAGAACTAATCTCTGTATGAGACAGTTGGTTGGTTATCTCAATTGGTCAGAACTTTGTGCTATTAACGCGAGTGGCGTAGGTTCGAGGCCTATGCTGCGAGGTCTATCTTTAATATATCCAAATCATTCTGATCACATTTTCATCATTTAATTTTTAATTCTCTTATTATTTAACACTCGGAGTATATCACCAAACATGAAATCACATAATGTAATAACTACTAGTACTAGATAATGTAATAACTACTACTGTATCGTAATAATAAAAAACAAATACGAAAAATATATATCAATGGATATATCAACTGCCAAAAAAATAGAATAGTTAAACTTACCATTTATCTAAATCAAATAACGTATTTAGCCGTTTATTGAAAGACGCCATTTCTTTAATTTTAAAAGGTTTCAACAAATAACTAAATCGTCAAATTAAAACAAAGTTTATAAACACATGATTTCTGCACATTCTGAAAAATACACATACATTTTTTCTCTCCTCTTTCTGACCGTCTTCCAAAAGGCTGTGGTATAGTCTGCATGGTCCCGCCCCTGCGTCTTTGCAAATACTTGTAGAATCTCCATTTTGATTGATATAGATAATCCATGCTACTTCCTGATAGTTGTCCTTTTGTCTATATTTCTGTCAAATTATTTGAATAATTTTTAAAAAATTTCATAAAACATTTATGGTCTCTTGACTAACTCCAACATGAATTTTTTTTACCAAATTCCATCCTAGGTAAATTTCTATTATCACGATTCCGATATAGATTATTTTTAACCTGCCACAAGCCAGGGAATCATCTGTATGATATAATTAATTATTGCCATTTTATCATCAAGTCCTAATTCAGATATTTGCATATTTTCAGTGGTAGAATATATAGTAATTAATAAAATTGGGTAATTAAATTGAAAGATAAACATATTATGCTTTACTAATTTTTGTTTAAATTGTTGAATCTTAAATTTTCCCAGGTTTCAGGTCATTTTGAAAATAAACATCGCATTGATAAATTGAATCAGTAAGCAAGTTTATCACATCATCACAAGTCCATTTTTGGTATTTTCTTTTTTCGGACATTGCTTGAATCTTTGTTTTGTTGCTTAGAAAGACAGGATAAAGAAACAACATTACTTTGAAGAAAGAGTCAATCAGAATCATTGTTTTTTGTCCTAACAGCTTCAAATGAATTAATTTCTGGTTTGTAAAATTTACTTTTGCCCTTCAGCCACTTTGGTTTTACGTTGGAAGAAGCAGTAACAAGTATTTGATATGTTTTTACATTATCAAGTTATACAGTAGGTTAGACATTGGAAACTTTTAAGATGTTATTAGTTTAATTTGCTAGTGAAAACTGTTTGCGATCTTGCATCATTTAGTCAATATAGTATGAAACATTGTATCACAATTTTGTGAAGTTTAATACAAATTATTGTCTTGCGATCATAGTTCAAAATATCCACAAATATAAAATTGTCAAATAACCTATTCCAATTTTTAGAGAATTTTATCAAAAATAGCAGTTTTTAGTTTAACAAATATAAACGATAACAAACTATATGACAACATGTCATAATACATTGCATATTATATATCACATAATATATATATTTTAAATATATGTTTAAAATGACTGATTCACTTTTAAAATAACTATATACATGTATATATATATATATTGACTGTTGTTGCTTTCATTATTTAATTTTAAATTGAAAAATTAAATAAAATGTCTGATTAACAACAGTGTTCTTTTTACATATATTCTTTGTATATGTATACTATTACTACATGATTATCAAGTAATCCATAACTTGTTATACTTAATTTGAAGTATTTTATATGTGTTAACTACTTCAAAATACCCACAAAGAATATAATACCCATAACAGTATATAGTTTAAAATAGTCAAACAATTTATTACAATTTTAGGTGTAAAAGATTAAATATAAAAGTTATTAATAAATAAATGTTTTTTTCACATTTTCATTCAATTACCCATCATTCTTTCATCTAATTTTATAAATATATAATTTAATTTATTTAGATGGAAGAAGACAAGTTCACTAAATATAAGAAATGGACAACAAGTAACAGCTTCGACTTCTCAAATAAACTGGAGATATGCCGTATTGGTTCACAATCTAATTATGGTGTTCGAGCTATAGATCTTATTCCAGAAGGCAGCCTTCTCTTCCGAATTCCACGCCAATGTATTTTATCACCTAAAACAACAAAAATCTCTCAACTATTGGCACAAGAAGCGTCATCGCTTGAATCTACTAGTGGTTGGCTTCCTTTGCTGGTCAGTATGGCTTATGAGACAACAATATCTGATTCCTTTTGGACGCCATACTTAGAAGCTGTGCCAAACTTTCATGGTCTCGAACTGCCCATGTTTTGGTCGAAAGATGAATTGTTAAGGTTGGCACAAGGCACTGGTATTGTCGAGCAAGTGACAACAGATGTCGAAAAAATTGAGAAGGAGTTCCGAGAAGTTTACATACCTTTTATTGAGTCACATGCAGACGTTTTCACGTAAGTTGTACCTTACGAGTTGGTAGTAGTTGATTTAACAGGGAGTGTTGAAGCATATTGAAACTTAGACAGAAATGCTTTGAAAGATAGTTTTTGGTTTACTTAATCGTTTTTATACTTTCAGTGTTCCCGAGTGTCGAAGTCTGGATTTCTACAAGCGACTAGTCGCCTTCGTGATGGCGTATAGCTTCACCGAACCAACCGATCTTGACTACACGTCTGATGACGAGGAAGAGGAAGACGACAGTGACGATGAGGGGAGTAAGAAGAAGCTGAATTCCGGCCGGATAGAGACTGGCGAGGAGCAGGGCGGCCCTTTCATGGTGCCCATGGCTGACATGTTGAACCACACTACTGAGAACAATGCGGCTGTTGTCTTCGCTGAGAGTGAGCTGCGCGTGGAGGCTCTACGTGATATTGCTGCTGGCGAGGAGGTAATGTTGGATGGTTGAAATAAATTGAGATTATAGAAATGGGAAATCTACAGTATACTGTTGATAACATATCTTATTATATCATGTATTATTCACCTTTTCTTCTGTGAGTTATCATTTTTATTACTAGCTTCCACGTCTGATATCTACCCTTCAAATTTATTTTAAATAATGTTATAACTTTATCGATTTGAACGAGAGTTCTGGAAATAGATGTCACGGTAATATATGGTAGCTATAAACATTTAATCATATTAGATACTTACTTATAATTAAAAGGTTATATGATTATGTACTAAAATACGCACTAAATAACTATTATTCGATTTCTTTTAAATACTTCCAATAATATGTAAAACACGGTCTCTGATAGGCGATTGATAGGCGAAGATGTGGTTATTGGGTGCCTCATCGATCGTCAGATCGCAGGTTTGATTATTTCTATATACTGGAGTTAGGTGTAAAGTACAGCCCCGTGGATGTATATCTTTTGGTTCTAAAAATATGACATGCTTAATAAAACAAGCTATTTATATATTTTCACACATAAAAGTGTTAAAGTAAACGTCGCGGAATTTACTGGTCAATGTTTTTATTATTAACCATCTTAATATTAAAACAAATGATATTAATATTTATATTGATATGTAAATAAATATAACTTATTTATTCTGTGAAGTAAAATTGATCCACAGACGTGCATATTGAAAGTTTTATCCACTTTTTTAAGTAACATCTTTTAAATAACTCGCTGTTTTTATTGCACATTAAAATATATATTATTAAATAAAATAACTGCTTTTTATAATTTGTTGTTGTGTTTGGATGAACTTCCATCGGCTTAAAGAGTAATTTTAAGAGTTACCTGTTTTTACTAAACATGAATCATCCCTACAGAACAGTTAATTTTAACCACCACGTTTATCACCTTCCACTTGATGATCCAACAACAACAGGTGACCAACACCTACGGCGACCTGGCCAACTGGCAGCTCGTCTCGACACACGGTTTCAGCCTGCCACCCGAGGACAACCATTGGGACACGGTCGATATCCGGCTGGCGGGGGATACACCCGGGGTGGGGGAGCGTGCCCAGCAGCGCTGGTTGCGCCTGGATGCGGCGCGGAGGGAGGCGGCGGCTGGTGGTGATGGGTGGCCGGCCTGTGTCACCCCGGTGGACGCCGATGGATTCATGAACACGGAGGAGTTGGGCCAGACTCTGCACCTGCTCACGATGGAGGACGTTGAGTTTGAGGTGACTGGGGGAAAGGGAGGGGGCTGACGCTGGATGGTGATGTGGATATAACGAGATATTTATTTTAAAGTGTGAATACAAATATATTGTACTTGATAATTAATATGAAAGTTCTACAATTTTATCGATTATTTTGTATAAGAGTTTTTGAATTAAAATTTAAAGCTGTAAAGGTTTTTCGAATTTATGTGTTTCAGACATCTTAGAAAAACATTGGGATTTTTTTCAAAGTTAAGAAAATGTTGTCCTATTTTTTAGTAACTGGCTTATCTTAATTTTTAAAATTTTTATAATTTATTTAAGGCTTAGTACATATCAGGAAGGGAATATATTTAAACGATCTGTCCTAACTTTGTGTGTAATTATAATGTTTTAGTCGAATGCTTTTAAGCATATATTTTTTATTAGTGTAAACATTTTAAGATAATCTAAATTTTGATTAATCTAATAGTTAGTAGTATGTTTTTGATTTTTTTTTATAAAAGTCCTAAAGTAACGTGTTGCGCTTTGGTGTCCTTACATCCCTACAAACGTTGTAAATACCAAAAAATCTATTCAGTTTAGATAATTTGTTTATTAGTTTATGACGCTTAGAAACTTGTTATTTATCCTAACACTCGAGAGGCATAACGGGGCTTTGTTTAATTACCCGTTCTTTGATTAACTGTTGAAATTAGAAAATCTTCTGATGTTTTTTTAAATTTTAATTTGCGGTAATTATTGATGCTTTCATTCAAATAGGCCTTTTGACTGTGTTTAGTATATACTGGGTTAGATTCTGTTTGTTAATGTCTATTCACTGATTATTTAAAATGAGCTTAAAGTAATCAATATTTGGAGCAGTATGTAGTGGTTTATCTCTATTTTTTCTTTGAAAATCATATAACCTTTTGTATCTGCAAACATTCTCTAAGGAGGTGTATACATTAATTTGAACACTCTCATCCCTGGCCTTAGTTCCATGAACTAACTTTCTACCAACTTCGTACGAGCCTCCTACTAACTTCATACAAACTTTGTATACATTTCTTACCTTATTAACATAATCTTAACAGCTTGCTATTAACACACTGTCTATTTCCTACAAGCTTCCTATCGAATTCTTGTCATCTTATTTCTACTTTTCGACGAACTACCCACCCGTTTATCACCATCTTGACAACAATTCACCCCCTCCCCCCCCCCCCAGAACTGGCTCACCCAGGTCTGCCCCAACCTAGTGTCAACTGCCGCCGAGGATAGCTCCACCTCCCTCAACAACGGCTGGGAGGAAGTGAGCGAGGAGGTGACCCAGTGGACGGACCTGCTCTCCACCGGCCAGACCGTCTGTCTGGCTCGTCTCCCGGCCTCCTGGCGCGACCTGCTGGCTGCTGTATGTCGACACAAGTTGTCCACCTTCCCGGCTTCATTGCCCGAGGACGAGGCCCGCTTGGCCGGTCTCTCTGAGAGTCAACCGGACGCCAACCGGGAGCGTTCTGTGCTATGTGTTCGTGTGGGCCAGCAGAGACTGGTGGACATGTTGTTGAGGAATCTTAGGGTGTGACACGGTACCTCGTTCACCTTTGAACTGGTGTCAGAAGAGAAGAATTGCTTTTGAAGAACTGAAACTTTCAAGTCGACTCAATGACTCTATATTATAGACAAAACTCGTCGTACTCTACGATTAATTTGCCCTTTTTGTTGTGTAAAATAATAATTTATTCTTCTTCGCTGTTTTAGTGGAATTAATTAATTGGTTGCGGCATTTTTTGTTGTGTACAAATAAACAACCAAATAATACTGTTTACATGCGGTTAAACATTAGAAAATATTTTAAATTAATATTCACCATAACCGTAATGCTATAGTTGAAACCTAATTGCTTATGTGCAACTGATTTCCAAAATAAATATTAATTTCACACGTGTGTGACATCTTGTTTATAATATAGAGTACTATGTTGAAAAATCTGAGTTATGCAGGTCGATTCTTATCTTTTTATATAGCTTTTATTTTTATAGTGTAATTTTATTCGATTTGTGAGTAAAATGTAATTGTATACTGCATTTAGGAAGAAACTATGTATTTAGATTTTTAGAAAACCTTTAGTCATGTTTTCATGGAAACAATTGACAACTAAGTAGAAGCAACACTAGAGCAATGTAATCATTTTGATAACATTTCCAGCAGGTCAATGTTAAATAAGAGTAAATTTTGAGCTAGTGAAAGTTGAAAATACTTAAGTTAAATGAATCGATTCTTATCATACATTCCTTAATTTTTTATTATCGTATTAATGATTGTTTGAATGTTTTTTAACCTACCATATACTTATGATATTCTTTTTCAATCTTGACTAATGCAAAATTGCCATCTTTTCAGGGTATTTCGCCCTTTCTAATTAGTTTTTAATAATGTTGAAGATATTTTGTTTAAGAGCGATAATTTTGAAATTAGTTGCTATCTGACAATGATAGAATATTATAAAATAATATGGAAACACGAGAACATATTTTGCTTGTATATTCTGTATATTGCTCTTGTGTGTTTCGTCTATCGGCATCGTCAGTGTACATCTGCTCTGCTTATTTCTCACTGACGAACCCCATTGGTGACATTTGAAATGTACGAGAATAATGTTCAGTATATTAAGGCACGTTTTTTAAACCTTTTAATTTATTTATCATGATATATAGAGAAGAAGCCTAAACTTCTCTAGATCATGTATGTTATTGATTAGTGAAACAACATTTTCTTTGTAGATATAAAATCAATTTCTAATCGTGCATTGTTCACTCCTAATTATGTATAAAGGAACAAACAACTATTTTGAACTATCTTTTCAGTGAACGAATGATGCTCTTTTGTTTGGTTAAAATAACGTCATGAAATGAGTAAAATGTTTTATTTTTGAAATATTCAAAACTTGTTATTATTGAAATCATAATATGTTGCGATAAATTCAACTTGAAGTAACAATTCTATTTGTAAATACATTGTCATTTTGCACACATTTTTCATAAAAAATTTACTGAACTTTTGTTATAACGAATGTTTGATTCATGATGCAGAACTCTGTTATTATAATTTATATTAGTCTACTTGTTGAAAGTTAACCGTATCAAATCAATATATTATACTTCAGCCTAATTCATGTTTTTTTTCATTGTTTCTTTATGGTTTGTTCTTGTTTGTGAAATGTGTGCTTTACTTAATTTGTTTTAGCATGTTATGCTTATAGTGTTATATGCATCGTAAACACTTGTTTGGTTTCACTTAAATAAAGTAATAAATTCAGTCAATTGATTAACCTGTTATGAACAATTTGTTATTATTTCGTATTTCTTGTAAGCATTTTATTATTTTACTGATAATCCTTACAGTAATAATAAGTGTTTATCTCACTATCGAATTGTTCATCTGCAAATCTTTTTTAATTATTCTGTCAACCAATGATGTCATTCTATATTTACGAACGAAATTCTAGCAACATAATAACTAATTTATAAACACACGTGAACATTTTGTGGTTATTTTTTTGGTTATAAGAAAATACAATGTTTAAAAAGTTTGTCTAAAAAACATTTTCAACTGAAAAACAACTACTTTTCATCGTCATTTTATTAATAATATACCCATTGTAAAATTTGTTTTTATTAAATACTAAATTAACCCAAAACCTATACTGACATAATTATATACATATGACAGTTATTAATGATTACGGGTAGTATTAACATTTATTTTAAGAAATTAAAGTAAAATATATATTTTAAAATTTTAAACTGAAATCAAGAGACCATTTCGTTGATATACTCAATATCACGTTTAATAATAGTAATAATAAATGTTTATTGAAAAAGAAAAAGAAAGAAAAAGGTTTGTACATAAAGGGAATCGGTACAAACATTAACA
>JAUZND010004158.1:0-11855 GCA_034780555.1 Coelogynopora nodosa
TTCTTTTCTCATGCCTTATATTGTCAAATCCCTTGATTTCCAGTCTGGCTAATAAACCCTTACTTACTTACTTACTAAAAATGTCTTTTGATACTCACTATACTATTTAAAATAAACGGATAACATGTATGACATTTTGGTGAATGCTGCACTTTCTGAGGTAAATTTCTTATTCGTTTTGGATCAAATGTCTTTTGATGTACTTACTATAAAATTTAAAATAAACGGATAACATATGTATATGACATTTTGATGAATGTTACACTTTTCTGGGGTAAATTGTTTAGTCGTTTTGATGCATGAACATTATTATTATTTTTTTTTCTTAATCAAAATTGCAAGAACTCATTCTGATAAAATATGAAATTAATAGAATTAAAATATCCAGCTAGTCAATTTTGTTTGATTGATTTTATTATTTTTTAATAATAATATATTTACACATTTATTTTGTTACTTTATTTTACATAATTTTACAATTACACCAAACAACACATACATACAATGTAAGTTTATTATTTATTAAATAATTTTGAAGTAGAAAATTTAGCATTCAACTGATCAATTATTTATATCTAATAATCCATAAATATAATTTCAGTCATATTAACATAAAGCACAATACTTTTTTCTTTTTATTGTATTCTAATTTATTATTATTGTAATATTTATATTATATTGTATACTCAAATTATGTTATTATTTTCAAAATATGTATTATTATATGTGCCCTCCCGGTAGAAATTAAGCGAAGAATTATCATTATAAATATATGCGCCGAACATAAATTAACTTTAATATAATACTCAGTCTGATGAGCTCTAGACAACACTCAATGATAGCATGTATTTAATTGTTATTAAACCCGTATGTAAGTTTGATATTTACAAATTCTATGCTTTGAAAGTTTCCCACGTTGAATATTTAGCTCGATTGAATGAATTCTTTACATTGTTTGACTTGAAAAGTTGCTTTGTTTTTTTACCCACAAAATAGGTAATGATATCTACCTAGCATTTACTATCACAAAACCGTAAGCAATGCATTACACGATGACATTTACCTCATGCGTATTTGGTTAATTAAATATATTATGATTTTGAGAAAGATTATAATGATTACATATATACAATACAATGTATTGTATATAGATATGGATATATAATATTGAACAGTTTATGGAAATTATAATAAATGTGGTTGATCTAATTAAATTAACTTTTATTCTAAAAATGAATGTTTTATTAAATTCTATAAAATAATGATCCCACGTACTACATGGATTAATTGTGATTATAAATTATATATTTACATAATATAATGCGATTTAAAATAGGTTACTATATTATATAAGCTAGTGTAGATGCAACATATCAGTTGAGTGGACGCATCAAGCAATGCTCTATCGTATAATTATGTGTAGTGGATAATTATCTATCTAATGTAGTGTAATGCTCTTTCCTGCGTATACACCCGGGCATTTAAAATGATTCGATGTTGCAAAGATTATTCGTTATGAAAGTGTTCTACAGGAAATGAGCAAGGTGATATGAGGTAGCTGCAGAGAATGTAAAACTAGCTCTAGATTAGTTGGGTGGGTTTATGTGGGTTAAATGCATAGATAGGATAATAAATAAATGGATCAACCTGTATTTATTATTGTCATGAATTATGTATAACTATCGTAATTATACATTTGATCGATATCTGCTTACATAAAAAAAGTTAAGGTTATAACTGAACTAATTTCTAAAACAAATGAAGTGAAGTCTCAGTGTCGATAAAATATCAATAAATACTAAAGTCATCATGACGACACCGTACCATGCATGTCAGTGACATTTTTTTGCGGTCTGTATACATTTTTATTGAAAATATCGTAATTTAATACAAAAATTACAAATAAATTGTCCATTTATTAAAAATTAATTGAACTTTGCAATTATTTCATAAAAAAATATTTTGGTCATATAAATCAAATATAATATATTTGTTATACGTATAATATGACAATATCGATCAGATTAGACAAACATTTTCAAACAATTTGACCGACTTAAAAATATTTGATATCATAGTTTACCTTTTAGCAATAACTAAGCTAAATGAAATTGTAAGTTCGTGACATGCTTCTCCTTGTAATATATGACGTCAAAGTAAACTTAAGTGAGGGGAAATTTTTTCATTATTAAAATAATATATGTCTGTGTGCTTATCATGTTTTTTTATATAATTCTAAAACCGTAATGGATTATGTCGCCAGTTTAAAAGTGGACACAGTCAACATTCCTCACCACAAAGAAACCAGAGCGGCTGCGATTGATCTTATTCATCTGCGATTGATCCTTTTTGACCTTTGAAACAAATTGTGATATAATTATCTATTTTAGAAAATAATAAACAATACACTGATGGATATATATCTTTTTTTAACGTTTAAAAATACATTAAATACTATTTGACTAATGTATAAAAACACTTTCATACTTTAATGTTAAACATATAACTAATTAACAAATTTAAATAATTAAAAATACATGTATTTTGATTTTTTTGAACAATTAAAATAAATATAAAACTGGTACAAAATATGTTCTAAATAAAAAATAAAAAATTCTTACCATTACTATTATTATGCACAAAATGTCTACTAAATAATATAGTATTTTTGTTCATAATTAAAAAAATTAACATTACATCTATATTATTAATTTCAAAATCTAATTTTTTACCATTCTATAAATAACAAAATTACCTTTCGCAGTTTGTTGTGTACAAATTATAAATGAATATTAAAATTATTTCTAGCTATTGACAAGTCATATTGAACGACACATATTGAAGAATAGTGCTAAACCTTGTGCTTATTCTTGTTCTAAACCATGTGCTAAACCTTAAAATACTAGCAAATTAAAATGAAAATTATAATCAAACAAATAATCTTTAAATACAATAGATAATGTTGTTCTCTAATATTATTCCCTTAATGTAAACTATATGGTTTCCGTTTTATATATATATATATAAGGGACATGTTTTGTTCAAATTAGAGTTTGTCACCTATTGTAACACCTTTGTCACATAACTTAATGTATGAATATATACGGACAGAAATTGTTTAGCAAACATAACTCCATGTTGTATGATTTTTTATAAATTTAAATTCAAATAAACTTTCTTAATATAAAATAAAGATTAGTTTTGATAAACAATTGTATAACTTAAGTGTGTCACCTTAGTGTACACGTTTTGTGACAGGCAGGTGTATCTTGAAATTATAATTACCGTGCGGTTGAAACTTGGTTTCTTTTACTTTCATGAGTAGATCTAGCATATCCATAAGAAAAAGATTAATCAAAAATACATTTCCGGAAATCATATTTTTAGTACTTGTAGAACTACTGGAGCGGTCAAAAATGACGGCTGTATTCTATAAAACATTTTTAATGACGTATATGTATTGCTAAGCATATTTATTAGATTATTTTAATGTAAAAACGTTATTATATTTACCTACATATGTATGATATAGTTTTTATTACTAAAAATCGATGTTATTGTATTTTTTTTTGTAATTATTTAGGATTGGTATTGAAATGTATTGCAATCTTCAAAAAATATATTATAGTTGATCATTCTTCGCATATGTGTATGTATATATTTCACTATAGTTAATATGTTATACATATAGTATGCTAGTTTGCTTATCTTGATTTAGTGATTTAATCCGTGACTTAACATATGTATATACACCTATAATACTCTAAGCTAAGAACACCCCGTATTGTTAGATATGTACAGAATTCTATTAGTCTTTGATCATAATAATTTTTTATATTGTGACATTGATAAATACTTATTTTTCTCAACTTATATGGTGTTCAATATGGTTCTATAGTATGATGGTCAAGAAGGTTTTTTATTAAACACGGTGTGTTTTATACCTAAATGTGTGTTTATATGCTTTTTTAGTGATAAACAAATGCGTACATTATATGCGTTTTAAGTGATAAACTTATGTTTTTATCAACAAAAACACACTCTGAGGTATAATAATGAGCACTGAGTTTAATAAAAGTGTTTTTAAGCGTTTATGATAATAAATACATGCGTTTTTCGGTAAACGCATGTGTTTACCGAACTTGTGATTCTAAACATATTTATTTATCATCATTAACTTATAAACACACTTTGAGGTATATTTGCTTGTTTAATAACAAGCTTTCTGGACGTTTAGTGGCCGAGAGATTTTTTTATTGAATTTAGTGCTCATTATTATACCTAAGAGTGTTTTTTTGGTAATAAACACGTGTCTTTATAACTAAAAACGCATAAATACATGTGTTAATCAATAAAGACATATTATGTTTTTCACCATAAACGCATAAACAAACGTATCTATCACAATAAACACACTTTTATGTATAAAGAGCACTCTGTTTAATATAAAAACCTTATCGTCTACTACATACTATACAGTATGCATACATTCATTATTATATATTGCATTATGCCCAAAAATTTTATAATATACATCTTTGATTATAGTAAGTAAAAAAATAATATATATATATATATGCTTCTATTTAAAAAATTAGGTAGGCTATTGAAAAGTATGCTAATCTTGCTTGTCTTTATTCGTTAATTTATTATTCGAAACATGTGTCATCTTTGTGCATATTTTATATAAGTATATTATTGATAATAATGTATTTTGTTCAAATTTTTATGTTCAATAAAAATAATTACTTTATAATTTTCTAATATACTTCAATATAGTTTTTAGCTTTTGACTTTTATAAACGAATTACTTGCAAAGTAGTAAACCAAATATAATAGCTAATCGTATAATGTATGTAGCATATCAAAAAGAATCATATATGTATAATATATAAATTGTGTTGGAACATAGTTAATGAATATTGTATTCTGTTAATTAAAATAAAATTTTAATAATACGTAGAGAATACAAAGCGGTCATTTTTGACTGCTTCGGTCATAGTTCATAGTCATTGCCACTGCTGCGGTCATAGTTATTAGTCAAAGTCACTGCTTCGGTCATAGTTCATAGTCATAGTCACTGCTTCGGCCATAGTTCATAGTCATAGTCACTGCTTCGGTCATAGTTCATAGTTATAGTCACTGCTTCGGTCATAGTTCATAGTTATAGTCACTGCTTCGGTCATAGTTCATAGTCATAGTCACTGCTGCGGTCATATTTCATGATCATAGTCACTCCTTCGGTCATAGTTCATAGTCATAGTCACTGCTTTTGTCATAGTTCCTAGTCATAGTCACTGCTGTGGTCATATTTCATAGTCATAGTCACTGCTGCGGTCATAGTTCATAGTCATAGTCACTGCTTTGGTGATAATTCATAGTCATAGTCACTGCTGCGGTCATAGTTTATAGTCATAGTTACTCCTGCGCTCATAGTTCTTTAGGTAGTTTACTTTTTTACTGCTGCGCTCATAGTTCTTTAAGTAGTTTGATTTTTGACTGCTGCGGTCATAGTTCATAGTCATAGTCACTGCTGCGGTCATAGTTCATAGTCATAGTCTTTGCTGCGGTCATAGTTCTTTAAGTAGTTTGATTTTTGACTGCTGTGGTCATAGTTCATTGTCTTAGTCACTGCTGCGGTCATAGTTCATAGTCATAGTCATTGCTGCGGTCATAGTTGTTTAGACTGTTTGATTTTCCGGTAGTTCTAGTGTTAGAAAGTTGTTTTTATAAAGTAAATCTTTCATGCTATTGGATATATTTTTCTGTCTTCGGTTTTGATACAAAAATATCAATTTCAATTAAAATAAATCAATTTTGCTCACAGAAGGCATTATAAATTACAGTCGTTTTTTATTTGTTGTACTTTTTAAAACAATTCTTTTTAGCTTTTTTACAATACACTATTCAATGTTGGCTACGTTCTTTATATAAATTCTTACACATGATTGTCTTTGTCATTCTATTAATTTATTATTATTGTAATTAACGTGCACAAAAAGATATTAAGAACTTGTAATTTATTTAGTTAAGTATGTTAAGTTAAATAAGTAAATTATGCTAAGTTTCATTAACCCTTATCGGTATCCGTAGGAAGGTTTAATCAAAGGAGGGTGCATTTTGTCAAAGGGGCGTCAATTTTTATTGTCAAAGAGTGAAATTAAAGATTTTTTTCGTTATTGATATATCTTCTAGTTTGATATATTATCAAGTTAAATTTGATTTAGTTTTAACAATAATTGAAAATGTTAAAGGGAAACATGTTTAATTTTACAATAAATAATATTGAAAAAAAATTGTAACAAACATATCGGAAGGCTAATATAATGTATATACATAATTCATTTTTTATATAACAAGGCAAATTATAAATGTATATAAAATACATAAAATTGGTTTTGTAACAATAGGTAATTGTAGGAATGTAAAGGTGTAAAATGTAAGATGAATAGGTATGTTTCATTTAAAAATTATATTTTTTAACTCTACATTTCTAGGATGTAACCTTTGCAAAACGGTCAATAATTGCATTGTAATTATGAGGTAAGCCATAGTAGATATGGATGTGGGCTAGAGATGTGAAACGATTATTATACTAGTTCATACTTTTGTTCATACTTATCATATTGCATACTAGTTCTCAAAAAGTTGTGTAATTGTCTTACTACACTTGCTGATCGCTCACACTCAGCACTAGTCACAGGTAGCGTACATCCAATTCTAAGAAGCATGTAGATGTTGGGAAAGCGAAATTTATCACACTCTTTCAATGTTTGAGCACATGATGTTGGTAGATCTCCATCAGCATGTCTTGCTTGCCAACGATAGACTTCTTCTTGCTAGTTGAATAATTTGTTCAAGAATGATTTGTTCTGACATTTTTGACTAAATTTAAAGAAAAGACATACTTGTTTGATCTTATCAATAGTGTAGAAAATTCTGTTGATTTG
Source organism: Coelogynopora nodosa (assembly GCA_034780555.1). Classification (NCBI taxonomy): domain Eukaryota; kingdom Metazoa; phylum Platyhelminthes; order Proseriata; family Coelogynoporidae; genus Coelogynopora; species Coelogynopora nodosa. Next base: position 6,951 of record JAUZND010004158.1, read on the forward strand.
CAAAAATGTGCAAATACTAAGTTGAGACAATGGCTTTTAGACCTTGTATATTGAGCTTGAGGTGCTTCATTCTGAAAAAAACGATGAGCCCCTTTGCGTTCACTTGACATATTCGCAGCACCGTCATAACATTGTCCTCTCATATAATCACTCGATATTTGAGAATGTCAGAGAGTGTTCAAAATGCTGATCCTACATCAATACCACTAATTCGTGTCAGAAAAGAGAAGTCTAAAAACTCTTCACGAATATTTTCTTGTGAATCCACAAACCGGATACAAGTAACCAGAATTTCTTGCCCATGAGAACTAACTTCCTCTGCCATGACTGTGTATATTCCAGCTTCACGTATTTCTTCAACTAAACCATCCTTAACAAAACTTACAATCACATCAATTAATTCATTTTGAGATTGAAGTGAGGTATATTTTAAATTTTTCTTTTTTGGTTGTTCTAAGTGATTTTTTAAAATTGGATCATCCTCAGCAAAGCACCAAGTAAGGCTAGAAGATTACCTGGATTCATTTGAACAAAAAAATTGACCATCGCCTTTTCCAAACCCCGAATTCCAATATATTGTTTTGCACAACATAGCATAGCTCTGGTTATTTGTTTAAGAATATGGCGATTCTCTTTAACCCTTGATAATTTGGTGGAATCAACCATGAAAGGAAGCGTGTTTTTTGGATTCGTCATTTTTTGAATGAAGAAAGCGCTGGAGATGAGTGACTCATGGTGATAATTTTTTTGCATGGTCTTCAAATTTTTCTTTATACTTATCCCATCGCGAAAAAGGAGAATTGACCAATTTGTCCAGGTTCTCTCTAGATTTAGAAAATAGGGCGCAGTGGATACAAAAAACACTATCCAGAAAGTCACTATAAGCTAACCAAGGATATACTTGTAGATAAGATAACTTGCATTTTCTATTACATTTATTGAGAAATCGAGTTTTAAATTCGTATGTTTGTCCAGGGATAAAATGCATTGTCAACAAGGTATACTTCCTTAAGATTTGTTATTGCTGAGATAACTTACTGTGAAGACATGGTTGCAATGATTATTAAACCAATGTCCTTCACCAATTCGGTAAAAGAAGTATTCAAGGGCGTAGGAGTAATAGACGTTGTTGGAACTGATGAGGGCGTCGGAGTAATAGACGTTGTTTTGTAAAAAAAGGTGTTGATTGTTGTACATTTTGCTGTATCCTCTACCAACAATCTTCGTTTTATAGCACATCTCTCTTCGGCTCCTGATTTCCTTCGTTTAGAGGACATTAGACATTTCTGAGATAGAAACATCTAAACTCAACTAATAACTTAGCAATAATATGGTATACTATAAAATACATGCAGAACACACCCCTATAGGTATTATGTAATAGATAATATAGTATACATATAATATACTGATTTGTTTAGAAAATTTTCTCTAACAATCTTGTCTGGTACATTAACAATAATTTTATACTAGGTAATACCTACTAACTTCTTTATATTTGCCTACACATATAATTATGTACAGTAAAGTTAACTGTATACCTAAATGATTTTGTTAATTATGATAGTGACTGGTGCTATATTCATCCTGATAACGTCTTATAGCAACCATGATACTAGAAAGCACTTGTTTTTAATTTTTATGATTTGAAGGGAGGGGGGCGTAAACATCAGTCAAGGACGTAAGGGTAAATCAAAAGGGGGGTGCCGTTCGCACCCAACGCACCCTCCCATCCTACGCCCCCTGCTGCATAAATCCCATTGTCTCAAATTCTATTGTCCCATTGTCATAAATCCCATTTCGGCGGCATTATGAATATAAGGGATTAGTGTAAATTAAAATATTGGAATGCAGTGTAATATAATGAACATTATATTTAGTATTAACATATTTCGTACATATAGCTATCATACACACATACTTCAAACAGAAATGGCTAATAAAATAAGTTGTACGTCTGGATATACTTAAGGTATATGGTAAGGATATGAGAGTTGCCAAAGTACAGAATGGGCATGATCCAGTTGTCAAAAAATGGTAAGTAAAAGCATGTCTAAAAGTTTCACTTTATTCATATTTATCAAATAAAGTGTAGCGCTTAATCGTTTCACGATGGATGTTTCACATTTTTACCCCACCAACCCACCCTGTATTGTGAAATGACAAAATACCAAACCACCCACCCTGGTGCTATATAACACTTAGGATTTTTGACCACCAAATTTTAATTGTTTTCTTACAATGATAATACATCAATTATTCTTTTCACCAATTTTACATTAACGTTTTTGATTTAATTAAATTGATATATTTATCATACAAGTATTCAATATTTTAAATAAATACCTAATTTTCTATATCGTTATGTAGGCTACATGCATATTTCACTAGAAAAGTATACGATTGTTATACGTGACACTTTCTAATTGTATATACGCAATTTTTAATGTAATTTCGTCAAATTTTAATTAATATATATATATATTATAGAATTAATATACCCTTAATATTGCATACATTTTGATAATAAACATAATTTTAAGGTTGAAAGGATTTTTCAGAAATATTGTTTTAGTACATATCAAAACTGATGACACAAAAAGAATGGAACGTAAATCTAAAACCATAACTGTATTAAATGCATTGAAGGTAAGTCACACGATTAAAAATGTTCACGAAGCGTATATATAAGCGAGGATCCCCAATAATGGATAAATGTGTGGCAGGTAAAATTTTAACAGATTTAATTTCATTAAATATAAATTACTGTTTGTTTAAATTTATGGTACTCAAAACAAATTAATCAAATTACGCATCAGATGAACGACAGGATTCTTTATATCTTGTGATTCTCTTTTTACCTGTTTACTGTTTATTCCCTCTTGATACTGATCTCTTGATTAGATCGAAACGAAATGTCAAATTGATAACTTAATTTCTTTATAAATTGTTTTGTGGGTTTGTTATTGTTATTTTGCTCTTCCGATTTGGCTATATAATTCTATTATGATTCTACACAATTGATTTATATTCGACGATGAACATTCGAATGTTGATAACTATGTTTGTACTATATCTTAGTATTGCAGTTCTATATACCCCGCTTGTCTCTGTGGCATAAATGGCATATGTATCGATTTATTACAAGCAATCGATTTCCTCAATTAACTTATTCGTAAATATATTTAATTAACAAACTAAAAAAAGGTATATACTAGTTAAAGACAAGGAATTCTGTGCATAATATTTTGTAGTCCAAAAGTAACTCGAAATCTATAATGATCCTTTATATAAATATCTGATCAAATCAATACTTTCTTGTAAATACTTTCTTATCCAGTCTTTGGTATTCCTCGTCTTATCATCCTTCACTTTAATTAAATATTAAATCCCTCTATATGAAATCTTATCATTCGTGCATTTCTGTTATACATGTAGGTACAAACCAGTTCAACTAACTTCACGTCAAGTATTTTTAAAATTATATAACTCCATATATATTCACCTTGTAAGATTCTTCATAATAATGGCGTTTTTAATTATTAGATTATACATTTTATTAGTAGATTATAGTTAAATAAATGTAATGTACAAATAAAGTCAAATGAATTAAAGTTGAATACTCGAAATTTATCAAGTGTTCTAAGTATCGAGGATTATAAGTATTCTAAATTGAATAAATAACAATAGACACATAGTGAAAAAGTGACTAATACTGTTTGTGATTGTATGAGGCAATAATAGTATTTTTCAAATTTATTCACACTGAACCATACAAATAAAATATATTGATTACAATTTGTTTGATATCAATTCAATTTTAGTTAACTCATTAAAAAATAAACTACGTTTTGAAATCTTTCAGGTTAATCGATAAATTACACCATGATATAAATAATGATAAAAAATGTTATTATTAAATTATTATATCAGTATATTATGAGATATAACCATGATCACTCTCAATAAACATAATAACATGTGCAGAATACCTTAATATTAAATATGCATAGTTCACATTTTATTATAATATGCTAACTTGCTGAGCTTTATACGTAACTGTTACCCTCTTTAGTCTCTTAGCATTTAATTATTTTTTTCATTATGGAATGAAATATACTATATTATGCAGACATCAACTGATACTTATACCTTCATTCACCGCAAAGATAAACAATGTAAACCTATGATAAGATTGATGCTTCTAATAAATAAAACATTATTAGAAAAGATAATTTATAAATAACGAAAGGTGTGCCTAATACTTCAGTTTTAACAATGATTAATATTTCCTATTCATTTACTGCTTGACAATATATATTTTTTAATTCACAAATTGACTTTGACATAAATTAGTTTTTCAAAAAGTATTTAAAAGATATTTATTAGAAAAGTTGAAACTATTTATTACTTAAGAGTGAAATATTGAAATTTAATTTAATAATGCATGTGATTTCATCAAAAATATTTACTTATTTAAATTTAAAACGAGTTTATCTATTACAAATTAATTTATACTTGATTATATATTAACGGACTAATATATAGAAGAAGATTATGTACCTTTTGTATTATTTTTATATCTAATAAGAATTTGTGCATTTATTAATTAAAAAGTATTTACACATTTAAATACAATTTATCAATTATATGTCATTTAAATAGAACCTATCATTTAAATAATTTAAATATCACTTATCATTCAACGTACATTGCAGTTTATTTTAAACTTTTTCCCATGCCTTAACGCAACACTTAGTCTTCATGGGAGTCAATTATCTTGATTTATCCAGTGCAGTGTAAACAAAAAATCCTTCTGAATATGATATATTCAGGTACCTACGGTATCGTAGTAGCAGTTATGTTAATTCTAAATAACCCCCTACCCCCGGGGGGGGGGGGGGG
>JAUZND010004159.1:0-11855 GCA_034780555.1 Coelogynopora nodosa
TTGGTTTTTCGGGGGTGGGAAGGGGGCGCAACTTGTGGGAGTCGAACCCCTCTAGGAAAAAGCTGGCTACGCCCCTGAATACTATACGTTTTAAAAATTAAAACGAAATAAAAAATATCTTTTTCACAGAAAATATATAGCAATAGTGTTATCTAAGAAGTAGGAGATTCAATAATAGAAATAATGGAGCATAAACACTATATTATCATATTAAATTAGCCAAAAAGGTGCCTTGTCGGTTTCAAAATGATTTAAAAATCAGATAATGAATAGGATGGAGCAGGCTATTCAGAATAATGTCGAGGGTTAACTGAATCTCCAATAGATGCATTACTTAGGGTATAAACAATAAAAAGGAGAGATATCTAAAAGCAAACAAAATTTTACAAGATTTTAAAAAATAATGACTTTAAAAAGAATTCTAAACACATTTTGGGGAATGACATCTAAAAGTAGTTGTATGTTAATTATAACAGGTTATAATTAAAAATTACATTTCGACAATCACTTTAAGCCTCATTCAGGGTGGTTATATCATATAACGTCACCACATTTGGAAATTTCAAAAGATTTTAATATAATTAATAATATGTACCTATTACTAAGCAAAGAAGAGACACAAATGTTAACATAAATTTTACTTAATTATTGTTGTCACAACTCATGCGCGCCGCGAGTGGGGTCGAAAGCCCCCCCCCCTCGAGCTTGATGGCGCCTATATGAAAAGTAAATTTATTCCCCTAAAATATGCCTGTTGAAATGTAAATATGCACCTATTATTGTTAAATTGGTGTAATATATATTGAGGCACCTATGCCAAAAAAACTACAATTTTTTTCTAATTCCTGTTGGCGCGCATGTAATTTAATTCAGATTGACTCTGTTAGAGAAAACAAAGGTTGGAATGAGAAAAATATTAAGCGAAGTGTCCTTATATTACTTGCATATCCAACTTAGTTAAAAATAGATCATGGCTCATACCCCCCACCAACTGAGTAAAATTATTTAGGATTTTCACTCCAGAATATATAATATATAAAAATAAAAATTGAACTTAATAATAATAAGTTACTGTGAGTAGTTCATACAGATAAAAAGAATGAACGCCAAAACGTGAGTCATTAATCTCAGCTGTAACTACTGTTATATTCAGTCACGTGAACAAGCACAACTTCATTCATTAAAATCTAAAAAAATAATTTGATTTCTGTTAAACACAAGGAGCTGAAATGCCCTTAAGACTAAGCAATGCAATATTAAAATACCTCTCTTTGAAATTAATTCATGGACGTATCTAATGCATTGTTTCTCTTTTGAGAGAGCAATTTTTAGTATCATTAAAATGATTTTCTACTTGTTAAATTGATGCTAATTTAACAAATAAAGTTTTATATTTGTTAAATATATTTATTTTTAGTTAATAGTCTATATTTGGCATTTGGTTTAAATATGCATGATGATATTATTGAAGGCAGTCATTGTATTAATTATAATTATTGTGAAATGTCACATATTAGTGTAATAATAACAATATTTTGGTTTCAATTACCTTTAAAAAATTAATGTTTCAGCTTTAGTTCATTTAATTTTTTGCAATTTCACTTGTTCATCGATATTGTAATCAGACAACAATTAAGAGTAGCCTATAAAATGATATCTTATTTTTTAATACGTTTTATGAACAGAAGCAGGGACTGCAAGATAAAGTGGTCTGAGGAGATATATTTCCATGATTTAAAACAATAAATTTTGAATTTCTAACATAAATATTCAAATATGTCAATACTTCAGAAATTTGAAGTTAGTAAAGATTATTATAACATTAGACTATACAAAGCATGGTTGAAGTCACACCTGAAATATATATTTAATAAAGTCAAATACTCCATTTATATGAGTGATATAAATATTTTTTAATAACAATGTTAATAAGTAAATTGTTCAGAAATCTTTTCCTGATATTTTTTAGTAAGCCCAATTTTATTGTGCTGTTTGTTTTTGGAAATACTATGTATGCTTTAGAGAAGCGTAAGATATATTCAGACAGCATCATCCTAAAAAATCAAGTGATAAGATATTTGTATGTCACTTAAACATAAGGGAACTGATGGTGTGAGTGATTTTCCAGTAGTGGAAGTCCGAAATCTTCTACTAATGATAAGAACACATGTCTTACATTGAAAGAACATAAGTAGCATGGTTTGTTTTGAATCAACTCAGAAAATCATTGAAAAGGAAGAAAATGACAGTTAATATATAGCCAACATTGCTTTTGAGGCTTAGCATTTTTAAATGAATGGGAATGTAAACAGATAAGTGCCTGTATTATTCGAACTCTCACTAACATTACATTATTGACTCTGTTAAAAACAATCCAAAAAATTGATTTGATATAGAAGTCTATGAGATTTTATCAATGATCCCTTCTTTTTCAGTATGAATTAGGAATTCTTATTTTAAAATTATTTATAACTTAATTTTATTTAGTATTGTTTCCCTTAAGAATATTCAAAAGTGTGGTTCTTGTGTGTAGATGATAAGTATATATTTATATACAGCTTATAAGTACTCTTGAATATTTGCTATGGGGATATGTGAAATGAGTCATTTATAATATAAAATCTTAAACAATGAGAATAAGATGAGAGAAAATATTATTACAGCAATTTAAAACATAACTCTTAAAATTATTTTAAAAATATGTGAGTCTAAACATAATATTGCAGCTGAAGGCCACACTTTCGAACATTTAATCAATCATGTCTGTTCTAATAAAAAAATATTTTTTGATGGGTGAATTTTTCCTAACCAAGTAGTTAAACGTTTCTATATAATTTATTAAAGTAATTAGCTATTTGAACACGAAAAATAATTTATTATTGTTATATATATTATGTATAACATTATTTCTAAAGTAATTATAAATACTACAATAAAAAGAATATGTACTTAAAATCAAAAATCCATATAAACAATAAAAATTTGTCAGGGTGTGGGAATTGAAAATTATTGTAAACATGGAAAATGTAAAATATTGATTTATTGTTCCTATTTCAGTAAGTTGGTAAATAACAGGTATGTGATTTAAAAGGAATTGAAAACCTGGAAAATAATGGTTATTCAAGTGGAGCAAGCCACATATAAAGCCATACAACAGCAAAATTTTGTGTGCACTTTTTTAATATAATAATAATAATAATGGTCTTTCAGTTCCAAAAACCCATAAATACAAGTACATTATTTTTTATCTTATATTTTATTTATCTCACATGAGCAAAAAAATGCTGGAAAATTTTTAAGTTGATTCTATAATGTATAGAGGTCTTTTCCTATTATTTTCTTATCCACATTTCAAAGTGAAAGCATCTTTCAACATAAAAATTATTTAATTATATATTAAAAAATATGACAATTTGTATGGGATAACATGATAATACATCAAGCATACCAATATTAAAAAGGTGGTATCTTTTTTTGAAGTTTAAATATATATTAATTTTTTTAGTTAAAACTGAATTTATAAAGTTATAATCATTGAAGTTACTCATGAATTGTGGAAAATCTGTAAAAATGTTGATATATAGTTGTATAGTTGTCTGCTAATACAAAAATTTCATTTAGATGTAATAAATTAGGTAGTAATACTGTTCATATTATTCTCACAAACTTGTTATAAATATAGTATAAGCAAAGCAAGGTAAAAAATTTGAAAGAATGAAACGTATTAAAGAAATTTGTAACAATAAATGTCAATAATGATTAACAGTTGGATGATCAAGCTGTAGTAGGGAGGGGTGTAGGTGTACCTTATATCATTGCATAATTTTAATAATACCAAAACATCAAAAAAATAATGGCCAAATATTGAATTTCAAGTAATTCCCATATATATGCAGGGCCTGACATTTTTGTTTGGTTTCATAAAAAATGTGCTATTAAAATAAAAATTTACAATTTATAAATTATAAACTATCTTTTTTTACTAAATATAGGAGCTATTCATATTCTTAAAACATACTATAATTATTATTAATGTTTCATTTGTGCTATGTCATAATTAAAGATAATTTGTACACTAATGCAACAATGTGGATATGGTATCAAAACCTAACTAATAAAGGCCAGAATATGGGAAGTGACCCACCTTGTTAAAATCGAAAATTAAGTAATACTACAAATATTTGTGTTTTAAAAATAGAACATTTATTATTTTCTAATAAAGATATAGCATTTTTATTATAACATATTTTGCTGTCATTATAAGTTTATAAATATGGGCTTATTTAATAATAAATATAAATTATTTAAAATAGATAGTGATATGTGTATTATAACAGAAAAAAAATATATTTAACATTTATAATCTGAAATTGTGTTTGCTATATTATAGAAGTTGCTACAAGCAAATAAATAAATGGTTTCAATTTTTATGCATACAGCAATATTATAATTTTTGAAATATATTAAATAAGCATTACTAAAATTGTGTAGATAGTTATTTAGCAAATATATAATATGTATATAATGTATGTATATATATAATATGTATATATAAACCAGTATAGTTATCTCTATAGCCTGTATGTATCTATATATGTAGTTATAGGCATCTCAACAAAATTAATTTTAATTCTTTCTTTGGCTTATCTTCATATAAGACAACAAGTAATTTTGTTTTGATCAACAAAAAGAGAATGAGAAAAAAATTATCCAGATAGATTTCAGTGAAAATTAGACATGTAACTTTCAAAATGAAGTTTACTGTTGTCACTTGGAAATCTAATGAGTCCCGAAATCGAACCATGGCAAGTAACTATAAAGATCACAACACATATATGGTGTATACATATTTGAAGACATTATTTCATAATCTTTAGGGTTAGTTTGAGAAAGGAGACTGAAAATCAAAATCAAGTGAGCTTTTGCCCTTTTACTCTATGCCAGGTTTCTGTCCTGACTGAGCTCACCTTGGGACACATGCGTTAATGGAAAGCCATGGAAAGGTACAATAATAAATAACTCAAAATCATTTGTTAAAGTACTAAAAGCAAAAAATAATATTACACCTCTCCATGTGCCCAAAGAAATTGTGGTGGCTAGATAGTCAAACACCAATGATATATTTTGACAAGGTCAAAAAAATAAAGTACACAGAAGCTGCACATGATTTAGTCATTTGGAAAGGGGATTTGCTGCATAACATATGTCAGCAATGATTTGGAATCCTCCATTGCCAATTTAATATCAGAAATTCTTTTTACATGTGTTTATCATAGACTATTTTAATGCAAATTTATATTAGCAGTATATTGTACATTACAAATATTGCATGTAAATTATTTTTGGCCAAATATTTTTTACATTATTTATTTAATTTTTTATGTTTTTGTTAATTTTTAAAAAAATATTCAGAACCTCTATCTCCTCTATCATAAACAGACCAGTAATTCTGTCCCAACAGCCTGTTATAGTTCCATTGCACTCCTATTCCCCTGTCATCAAGTTTATAATAATAAAATGACCTGAAATAATTAAATAAATATAATATTTATATAATTACAATGGTTTTTTCAGGCTCAATAATATTTTAAAAAATTATCTGTAAATTATAAATATAAATAAATTATAAATAATACTGTGGGAATAGCAAACATCAGAATGAATGTCATTATATTACTAAGGAAGTAATATGGAAATAATTATAAATAATAAATAAGTAAGATAAATAAGATATCTGGATGTTTGGATTTTTTCCAGATTTGGTGAATTTTAGATGACTTTTTGAAAGTGCTAAAATACAATAAAATATTTTTTCAAATGATATATACATAATTTTTAAAACAATTTTCTATGTAATAAATCAAAGTTTTAATATATTTATATGCATACATAATTTTGAAATACCAACATTTTTGGCACTGTGCCAGTTATAGGCTACACTGAATGCATAGCCATTAGCACCCATTAATATTAGACCCCATCCAGATTTGAAATCTTAGAGGTCTGGCAACCCTGATAGTTACATAATTCTAAAATACTTATATACTTTATTAAGACAAGACATAAAAGTGAATATAAAGCTAGCAGAAGTTAGTCTCAGTTAGTCTCAGAAGTAGTCTCATTATTGTTAATGTCTTGAGCTTATTTTGGTACATTATCAAGCAAGAAAATCTAATTATTTATTTGTTTTATATCATTATCTAATTTTTTGTGTGACATAATTTAATAGTTTACTTTAGTAACTAATTACACTATAATGAATTACATTATATATTTTGTCATAATTTCATAGAATTTCTTTAGTTGTTGGAGGTTGTTAGATATTTCAGGAGGTTAGGGTCATTTGGTGTGAATGACCCCCCTTCCAATTTAAAGGGGGCCCCCTCTAGTGCTACAAACTTGTATAATGTACAGAGCTGTTTACTTCCACTTTAGTGGAATTATTCCACATTAGACTGCCAAAAATGTTGCCATATAATTTCATATATCATAAGTCATACAATTCCTCATTGTCATTATTATTGTGAATATTTTTCTTCTTTAGTAATTATAGGGTTCCCACTCACATTGGGAAATAACAAGAAATTTAGCAAAGGTGTTTCCTGACTGGGAAAATAGCATCAACTGTATAAAATCAGGAAAACATCAGGATTTTAAAAGTGATTCCTGGGATTCCGCCCCATGCACCACCAGAATTCTGCATTTTTATTACTAAGGGTAAACAGCTCAGAATGTTTAATAATTGCTGAATACAACTTACAAAAAACACTGCCTACATTTCAATTTAATTATATAGATTAATTTTTTTAATTGTGCTTTTTTATTTTGGAGGGGGGGCCTTTGGCACAACCCCCCCTCCCTCTGGTAAAACCTGGCAGTGCCCCTGTGTTGTGCTGACAAATATTCATGGATATATATTATACATTGGTATACACTAATTATTTTAAGAACATTTTGCAGCCAACCCTGGACCTGAGAAATTAATTATATATAATACTAAGTATAATAATTGTGTATTGAGTTCAGTAACAAATGTATTACAACATTTTGAAGTGAGTTTTTATTTCTGTTTTAATGTATTTTAATGTAATGATGTTTTATAATTATTATAACTAATGGATAAATATATAAATTAATAAATTGAACAAGTAAGTTTTTCTAGAAAAATGGAATGACTTTAAAACTAAGAGGAATATAAAAAATTGTTATCACAACATAGTGGTGGTCTGCAAGTTTAAACAATATAAAACTCTAAAATTCAGGCGCGCACCCAGGAATTTTCAGGGGGGGGGTCATGGAAAACAATTGGGCACCAAAGTACAGAATATTTTTTCTGTATATTTTTGTGTGAACTGCACAACTTTACACAATCCTTAATTTTTAACCATTAAATGAATGGCAAAGACATACTAAAACACAAGGGGTCGATTGCATAAAGAGGTATTAGCTGCTACTGTTATTAACGGTAGCAGTTACTACAAAAGAGTAAATTCAGTTGCATAAAGTGGTATTAACATACTACCAGAGTAGCTATTACAATGGAGTAAGTTTTGGGAAATCCAAAATACTATTTATAGATTAACCAATTAAAATTTGTTAATGTTAACTTCTTCTGCCATTTGGACTGCTTGGGCGAACCATCCTGTGAAGATGTCATGTTCTCAAAATCGCTGCAAATCGCCAATTCAAGTCTTTACTAGCGAGTATGCTTCAAAGTTATCAAGTGTGTGTTTTTGTAGCTTTATAGATACAGGCTGTATAGCATCCATAAGTAAGCCATTTCAGTAGTGGTATCATTCATGTTCCGAATTAATTGAACTAAAGCCATTTTGACAATACACAGATTCAAAATATGTGAATTGCAATGTATATAGAGAGCGGAGGAAGCTTTTTGCTTCATTACTGCTTGGAGTTTAATCTTGACACCACTCATATTACTTGCACCATCATACCCCTGTCCAACGTACTTCGATAAATCCAATCCCCAATGTTCAAGTTTCTTCAAAATAATACTGGCTAGATATTCACCAGTGATTCTCTCGGCTTTCAAAAATTTCAGAAACACCTCCTTGACATAACATTTTGTATTTACATACCATATGACCAAAGATACTTGCTCGATGTTTAATACATCGTTGACTTCATCAGCTAAAATACTATACGAATTGGCAGATTGTATTTCTTGAGTACAATTTTTTGTAAATATTGACCTAGAATATCTATAATCTCATTTTGAATACGCCAGGAAGTCATACGAGAATTTTTCTTCTAACACTTTGTCACCCGATCGTGCCTGTACATCTAAAATGGCTAAGAAATTTCCTTTGTTAACATCGGTTTCATTTCCTGACTCTCGATGTCCTGTAAAAGGAATTGCCTGTGAGCCAAGAAAAATTGTTGCCTCAATCAAGGACATCAATATTTGTTTGTGCTTGTTTCGTAACTTCTGCAATTCATTGCACAAGTTTGCATTGATCGCCTTTTCTGGATGTTCAATATTGTTTTTCAAGTTCTTCATAAAAACGACAGTGTTTATGTGATAATGGTTAATGTTATGGGAATCCAGTGTTTTGACTGCTTGATGCCATTTCTTCATTGGCCTTTTAACCAACACACTAAGAGCCTGACTTCCAATTCCGCCTGTTCCAAAGGAAAATATTCAACATGGCAAGCAAAATCCCCCATTACATGTGTTTTGCTGTAGACAGGCCAATTATATTTTTCTGTCCATTCATGACGATTTTGACTATTTAGATAGCAATTTAGATACACACAAACAAAACTGGAGCAGAAAAAGTATACAATATAAGCGGACCTACATATTAATTATGTACGTAATAAGTGGGTTCCAGGCACTGTAATAGTATCTTTTAATTTGATTAATATTCATCCACTATAATATACTCCATTTTTGTCATATAAGGTAAAATTAGATTTTTAAAACAATAATTTTTTTGATAAATGTTTTCCCATATTTTCAAGTATGTTTTCACCATTGAAATTTGTTAAGTAATAAAAAAGTTTTGAATTATTTTAGTAAAATATGTTGTAAATGTTTATATGTATTTAACATAGGAAAACTGTGATCAAATGCTGATTAGAAATTGAAATATTATTAATTATAATGTATGTTGATTTTATGGTTCACATTTGTCAAAATTTACATCAATCTGAATTAGACAATTCAAGATGGCGCCCGTCCACCCCCTCCTTTTTTTTACGGTAAATATAACCTTTTCTCCATACATTAAATCTCCATAAATAGATAAAAATTAAACAAAGAATTTACATATTTAACTTGGAGAGAATAACTGGGTCTATATTATATTACATATTTGAAATAGAAAGGCAGTCTAGCTTCATTTCTGAATGGGGCACAGTTCTCCAGAAAATTAATTTTTATCTAGTCTAACTTTATTTCTGAATGGGGCGCAGTTCTCCAGAAAAATTATTTTTATTTAGTCTAACTTCATATCTGAATGGGGCACAGTTCTCCAGAAAATTTATTTATATCTAGTCTAGCTTCATTTCTGAATGGGGTGCAGTTCTCCAGAAAATTTATTTTTATCTAGTCTAGTTTTATTGGCACACACATTAATAGTAATACCTATAATAATAAGTGGCTATATATGATTGGGCTTGACTAAATGGATGGACAATATATGCTGGCATGCACCCAAGGGGTGAAAATATGTATAGAGACATAGTGCACACACACAATACAAATGAAACAAAGCAATGAAAACTAAACACAGCATGTTTGACACACAAGGTATATTTGTTGGCATCAAAATATCAATTAATTGTTGCTTTCTTACAGTCAGGGTGTAGAAAAAATCTTTAGTTTGTAGAAATTGCAAAATGTGTGTGCCCAGCAACTAAACTAAGATGTAATATTATTTTATTCCAGAAAATGTATTTTTATCTAGTTTAACATTTGTAAAAGGGGCGCAGATCCCTCCCCAGGGGCGCCATGTTTTGGCCTTATCCAAGGGGCACCATATTTTTAAAAGGGGGTCATACGACAGGTGCGACCCCCCATTGGGTGAAATTCCAATGTTAAAAGATTTCCAAAATAATACTTAGACACATAGTAGTTAGGAGCCTCAGCAACAAGTTTTAACTAATTTGCTTTTTGAAATTATAAAAGTAGCTATAAAAAGTATGATGGTCGCCCTTTACAATTAAAAATTTAGGTTTTATAGTTTGTTGCAAAGTTTATTAAAAAATAATTATATTACTCTCTAAATTGATAATATGATTAGTAGTATATCATTTTGGTTTGATGTTTTCCTACACTTTAGTAACAGTTTATTTTCTTTTTGTTCTTCTCAACTATTGTAATGAAGCTATAGAAATAGGTAAATTTTCATAATTGTAAACTAAGGTATTCAAATATGTATATTTTAGGAAATTAAAGGGTTTTTTTGTATTTTCATGCCAATTATCTATATAAATTATATAAAATTGTTATATTATGTATGGTTGTATTCATAGACTATTAATTGTATATAATGTTTACAATATACTTAATAATTTGCTAAATATTTCTGTTATAAAAATTAGAAGTACCATAGCTATAATCTAGCTTAGGTATTCACGACCTTTATTTGTGCTAGGCTAAACAATTATCAAAAAGTCAGTAGCTGTTAATGTAAAAAAATATTTTGATATGTAATGTATGGCTTATTAATTGTTTCTTTTTGAGTTCTAACAATGCACACTTATTATTATCATTGGTGTTGTGTTCTTTAGGAGATTTAATAAAAAATTATTGGCCTTTGGCCTTCAGTAAATATGTTTTCAAAAACAAAGTGGCCATTTTCTAAAATCTAAATCATTTCTGCATTCTCTGAGTAAAAATATGTCCTAATCAAAATCAAATGTGGATAATTGATGACATTATTGTGAATATTATATATATATAATTAAAATGTTTAATTAAAGACATATATAATTAATAAATAGATTTAGTTAAAGTTCATAATTAATGTTTGAAAACATAATTGAGATTAATGGTTCAATTATATATTATATATCTGTTACTGTAGACACATGTGTGAACTGCAGTATAGTTATACAGAAAACATACACTATGATAATAGCTCAATAAATACTAAACAAAATATTCATATGCAGTGCTGACACTCATTAAATCATAAATAATATTGCTGGAGTAAAAAAACATTATTCAACATCAGTAGTTTTTCAGTGCAAAATTTGTGTTTTCAAAAAATATAAAAATAAACATAAGTTTAGCTAATTTGGCAGCAGTTTGACCTGTTTGACCATTATTGAGCATACCCCCACCCCAATTTTTTTAATCAAAAATAAATAACCTCTCTAATTAAAAAAAAATAATTAACCAAAAAATACCCCCCTGCATATTCTTATAATAAAAAGTATGGCAATCATGAAGAATCTGGCTGTAAATTAATTATTATTTCGTTTTTACATAAACTACAGAAAAAAAATTTTTTTGAACAAAAATGAATCCAAAATAAATTTATTATAGTTATAATATGTGAGATACATAGAGGAAATAGGTGATAATATTGTTTGCGATAGTTCTAATATGAGACATACATACTTTTAACATGAGTAATAATGTTGAATCCAATAAAGTAAACTGGAGATAATATTGTCATGATACAAACAACTGAAAAGGAATTCTTGTAAGTGGCTCTCGAAATTTGCTGCTGAAGTGCCATGCATTGCACAAAATTTGCTTTTGCAATTCCCCCATGTTCCCTCCACTGTATTAGTATGCAGTGTGGCATCATTTGGGTCAACAAAATGCAAAGAGTGGTTCACAGTTTCATGATTTGCCAGCTGATTGTAGGAGGCCCACATAT
>JAUZND010004160.1:0-11854 GCA_034780555.1 Coelogynopora nodosa
TAGAATAGAATAGAATAGAATAGAATAGAATAGAATAGAATAGAATAGAATAGAATAGTATAGAATAGAATAGAATAGTATAGAATAGAATAGAATAGAATAGTCGCTGAATCTAAAAGAATATCATTGAATAGAATCGTCGATGAAAATTAGTTGCTACTGATATTTCACCAATTTGATATAGGTTCTGGAGATCCCATGTAGTGGAACGAGAAATTTGAAATCTTCACATAACTTCTTTGAAACTTCCCCCATTTTTTTGACGTAGAAATTGACTTCTACTACCGTGAATACTTGGAACACGATGAGTACTGAAGAAATACAATACATCGGAATGTATTCTCAGGTAAAGAGTGAATTGCAAATTTGAAATTTCTAAATTTATTTATGTATGAATATTTTACAAATTTACGAGTCATAAAAATCTATTAACAATTGACTGAATCAAAACAGTGTTATACAGATGGCTTTCTGTCTATACGTTTGCTATGTATAGTAATTGTTGTTTAACTGTTATTTTTATTTGTTATTTGAAGTGGTGTCCTCTACATATCTTTCAGAGTTCATTTGTATATTTTATATATTAATTTATATGCTTGAATGAAAGTTGTTTGTTTTCAACAATTATGTATAGTCATATCAATATATATATATATACATATATTTATTGTATGTTACAATACATTTTAACACGTTAATTATGCATTTGTTACTTCAAACTGTTGGTATAAGATTACACTATGATGTAAATATTATAAATTATTCAATGATAAATATTACTAAAAATCTTATAAATTAAATGTTATTGAAATAAATTTAATTTTTTTTAAACTACGTAAAAAAATTAATTACGAATAATTTTATTATAAATACAAAAAAATATTTAAATTTGATATCGAAGACAAATTATGTTTCACTATTTTAGAAATACGTTTTAGACATTTATTTTATATCGTGGAACATTTTAGTCGAACAATTGCAGAAAGTGATTAATTGTAATTATGTAAATATGTAATTAATTGTCCTTTTACGGAAATTAAACAATTTTCATAGTTAATTAATTATATTATTTTTTTGTTATACAAAATAGCGGAAATCAGTTTTTAGTCATCTAAAATCGAAATAAAGTCGAAGTAAACGTACACATTAAATAAACAAAAAATAAAACGTCCATTGACTGAAAAATAAGATAGACAAGATTTTAAAATCCATGTACAAAGGAAGCAGTGGGGATTACTATAAACAAATCATTTAAAATAGTAATATTTCAAATAAAAGCCTACTCAATTAGGCAACCACTAAAATGATGCTAGAAAAGCTTGATTGCGACCTGAATGCAATCAAAGGCTGACCATTTCAATTCAACGAAGCAGTAAATGAGAAATTCTCAGATCAGCTATGTACTTGGAAACTGAGTATTTGGTAACTTGAATATGAATATTCCTATATAATATAAAAGATGTATTATTACTGGCATGTAACACAACGACAGTTTGAGAAGGCATCATATTCATTAATAAATTACTGCAACTTGACACCATATCGAATACATACATTGTATAAATGCCATACCACTATTTTAATTTGGTTTTTTATTTAAAGATAGCATTTCATCTATTTCATTTATTTAGTCCAAGGGTGTCTTAACCACTCGGCCATTGCCGTATGTAATTCCCATTGCAACCGCCACGTAATCACTGACTGATGTTAATGCAAAGCATCCAGCAATCATAGGTTTAAGAGAAGTTTCGCACAATGTATACATTTTATTTATAATAAATACATATACAGTATATATATATTGTATATTCGGACCAGCTTTTTAAAATATCGTGGTTACTTGAAATGTGAAGCTGAGGTGTACAACCTCAAATAACTTGTGTGATAGAGTTAATTGAAAGAAGTCGAAAACAGTACTTACTCTAGTAGAAAATGATTCATATTATTGCAATAAAATTGTAATTATTTCGTGAAATATTACACAATTATTAATATTAATATTAAATTTTAAATATTAAATATTTAAATATTAAATATTAAATATTAAATATTAAATATTTAAATATTAAATATTAAAAATTAAATATTTAAATATTACATATTAATATTAAATATATTAATATAATAAATAATGCAATAATCAATTTGTTTTAAAAAAATATATTTTTAATTTAAAATATTTTTTCGCAAATCATTATGTAAGCCTAATTAATATCATTATAAATGTTCTTATTTATTTGTATAATTTCGTAAATAAATTAGAGTATGTCCTTACTCCGGGACAGTAACTGCTAAAAGTATAATGACAAAAACTGTTAAATGGTTCATTCGTTAGAGTAGGTAGCCTATTGAGGATGGTTGGGTAAATTACATTGCGGGTTAATTGATTATTTCCTCCTTTTGTAAAAGCATCAAATTCATTTAGAAAACACTATTAATTATTACTAGCATAAACTCACTTCAAATAAAGTTATTCATTAACAAAAGCCAGACGGTAGTTGATTACAGTTTTTTTTGGTGATTATTCTACAATCTGATGCCTCTTGATTGGCTACTTGATTCAACAAATGATCTCTCTCATGTTCAGAAAACAATTGACATATTCCCATTTTGAAATGAATCGTTCTCACGATCAGACGTGAGTTTGTTTGTAACTAACATTTCAATACATTCAATATTACTTTCTTCTACCGTACAAGTAATTATGGATAACAAGAAATTATCCGGTGTTAGCAGTATTGTTCTCATACTTGTATATTCAGTTTATCAGGAAGCGAGCGGCGCAAAGATAGGTAAGACGAAGTATTTGCAGTCACATTAATATTGTGTCAATATATCTGTTGATTATTGCAAATTAACTCAATTGTATGATGAGTTTTACAGTCGATTAACTATCAATATTATTGTATTTAATTGACACGTAACAGGAGTCGATTTAAAAATGTAATCTAGGGTGGTGTAAAACATCCAAGGGACGCAAATTGTATTCAAAGTTTTTAAATTGCACAGGATTATACCACTGTCTTAGGTACTAAGGGCGCAATAGGCTACTACCTATTAGGGGCGCTAACTGACACCCGTAGAGGGGGAGGGGGCATGCCCAGTAGCTCCCTCTGCCTGGATGGCCCTGTGTAATAGCTTCGTAACAATTATAGTGTTTAATATAAAATATATCAACATGTATACATTATAGTTTATTTGATAATTGTTAAACAAAATTGCCAGCGTAATTCGGTGAAACCAAGTATTTAAACTTTTTGTTTGTAAGCAGAAAAACTTAAATAGTGATGATGTCATATAGTATCGTTATGGACTAGGATTTAAATAAATAATTACAATAATTTGTATATTTAAAATATGTAAACGCAATCATAATGTAAATATAATCTAATTCAAATATGAAATTATGTAGGAATAAATACGTTTTAAATATATGTATTACTGAATCATATAATAAACAAATTTGTACTATATTTACGTAATAACATAAATACATGAATTCCAGAAAAACATAAATACATAAATTACATAAAAACATACATTACATAAATGCCAAATGTACATACATGTAAAAAGTTACATAAATGCGTAAATTATATAAATATAAAAATACATAAATACATAAATAAATAAACATTAAATACATAAAAACATAAAAACATAAATTACCTAAATACATAAATACATAAATTACATGAATACATAAATCGTTAAATTTACTGTACAAGGATATTTATTCACTTTTCCGATATTAAATACGTTCTGTACAATACGACCCCGGCCCCTGTTAGTGATGCTGAACACAAATCGTTTACTTAAATGATGAATGACACGAAATTATGAACAAAACAATAAAATACTTCCAAAAAAATTATTGAAAAAGTTAAAATATTAAATTACTTTATAGTCATGTCTGTCAAAAAGAGACTCTTCGAAATAATAAATTAATAGAAAGTTCAAGTTGAACAATTGTTTTTAGGAAAAGCATGTGATATCTCTACTTATTAACACTTAGAATCATATTAACAACATGTTAAATAACGTTAACATACATAGTGCAGAAAGAAACTAACTTAAATTAGTAGTCTAACGTTCGTTAAGTTCTGACCTCACAATTAAGTACAGCAATGTGATACTGTTTCAGGCATAAATAAATAATCATTAGAATTATACACAATCTTAATGGGATTCAATACATTAGTCTTCGATTGAAGATAACAATCATTTTAAAACGTCGACGATAATTTCGACCAACATTGAGATAACATGCTCTTACTATGGTATTAGCTACATATTAGAAAAGAAAAAGTCACAAAAAATGAAACCTTTCCAATATACTACTGAGGCATATTCATTGGCAGGGAGATCTGGACAACGCTGTTTCGTCCTAAAGTTTAAGCTTGTGTAAGGGTTTAAGTTTATGAATACACTCAAGCATTTTTTGTGTAAACAATTGTGTTAAACCTACGTAATACGATTGATTAAGAACATGTTATGAGAAAACAATTAACCCTAAATTCGTAATATATTCATTAATATATTTTAAAGATAGTGAATATGTTTTATGTAATATTTAATTAATAATAATGATTAGAATATGTTCAATTTGTAATTCCAGAATTTGACAGTTCCTACATTTATATACACATTTATTATCGCATTTTACATTAAATATTATCGTACAATTATTATAAATTAAAATACTTAGACGCATTAATAAGTTGTAGAAGGTCATAATAATAATGTTGACATAGCAGGTTTTGTGTAACTCATAAATAATTCCATGAATAACTCGGCTATTCAAAAAACGATGAAACTATTCTTGCAATGGGAACCAGACGTGTTCAACACATTATTAAGTATATAACATCCCTACATAAAAAGGAGATGTCTTCATTAGCGGTATAAATGATAACCAAGTGTCAACAAAGCATATAAAAGACACTACGTATAAACATTACATAGTCGTATGCGAGTATTTACTGGTCAGCAATATTACTAAATATTTAATATTAATATTGATTTGAACACTGCATGACTGTATAAGGAGTTATGCGTTTAACTCATCAGCTACGCTAACATACACAACAACTTCTACTGTGCAGAAACTAATCCTTACTAAAGTAAATAAAAAGGATGTCAAATGTCTTGCAGTCGGTGTATTCAGTGTAATCAGTAGTGATGGACTTATTGGTCCTTTTGTCATTGATACTTCGATAACCAGTGCCTCTTATACATGCATATATGCACACGGTGAGGGACGAATTTGTTAGCCAGAAATTGTACAACATCGACTGGATAGCGAGGTAGTCCCTTTCCAGCAAGACGGTGTATCTCCGCATTATACGTATTGGCCTGAACCACGATGTTCACAGGTTGTTTGATTGGCCGTCGTGGTCCAGTGGGGTGGTCTGGACCTCACGACATCTCATTTCTTCGTCTGGAGAGTTCTCTCGAACTCAGTAAAACTAAGACCACCATTTTGTTTGCTTAGAATCTGTTCACTTTTTGGGCACTCTATATATATGTATTGTATATTGTTTTGGGATATCTGATGATACTATTTGATTGTAAAAAACACATTTAACACCAAAAAAATAATTCCTTGAGCCGTTTAATCTACATTTGGTGGTAATCATTTTATAGTTAAATCAATGTCATCACATTTTCAATAATAAAATGAAACGGTAAAGATGATAATCATGTTCAAATTAATTCTAAAAAGTATTTTTTTTGTAACTGTTAATGTAATGCAATTTATGATATCATACACATTTTGATGTCATATAAAGCAGACATTGAAAATAAGTCAGCTAAATTGCAAGATTTTATTTTAATTTTAATATTTTGAAATGTTCACAAATTGTATAAAAACACAATAAAAACATTAAAAAATTAATGTAGGACAACATAATATGACGTCACCAATACCAACCTGCGTAGCATTTAAAAAACAAATATTGTATTTTTTTAAATAAATGAGGTCAATGGCAGTAAAACCACAACACTCATGTATTTAAAGCAAAAGTTAACCACTTCAATTCTTTAATATTGCCAACGTTTTAAAATGGCAGATTCAAATTGCTTTTATTTTCTATTATTTAACCAATTATTTGCATTCTGCTGTTGATAATCAGCATTATTTAATTCGAGATAAAACGTTACAACTAAACTTATTCCAATAAACAATATCATAAATAACACATTGAAATGTGAGCTGTTTTATATAATCTAATGAATACATTAATAGAGGAAAGATACATTTTTAAGAGATAAAAAGTATATTCGGGTTAAAATTTCGGAGTGTTGTCCCTCACTCAGTCATCAGTACAGAGTCGGAATCGAACATATTATCCAGCCAACATCGAGCTAATTTACCAATCACTAGGCCACCTACATAGTACTTACATAGGATGTACAACGCAATGGATGTAAAAAAATCTAAGAATATAACTATTTATATAGTGTTTAGTGATTACTGTTTCACCAACTCTTTATATAGTGTTTAGTGATGACTGTTTCACGAACTATTTATATAGTGTTTAGTGATTACTGTTTCACCAACTCTTTATATATTGTTTAGTAATTACTGTTTCACCAACTCTTTATATAGTGTTTAGTGATGACTGTTTCACCAACTCTTTATATAGTGTTTAGTGATTACTGTTTCACCAACTCTTTATATAGTGTTTAGTGATTACTGTTTCACCAACTCTTTATATAGTGTTTAGTGATGACTGTTTCACCAACTCTTTATATAGTGTTTAGTGATGACTGTTTCACCAAATTGTTTCGTTTAATTATTTTAAAGTTTCGAATAAATATAAATATAAACATAATTCATCTCGCAAAAGCACGGAAATATCTGAAAATAGTGCACTGAATTTGTTAATAAAACTGATCATATTTGTATCCGTGGATTTAATTTTGTATTTCAAATGTTTCAAAAGTGACACGCTAAGCTCATTATGTTTATCCATCTGAGCCTTATATACATTAACTTGTTTTAACTTGCTTCAATTATACATTGAAATTCGTACGGAAGTGGGAAAATCGTTTAAAGTCTAAAACTATATAGGCTACATCACATCATTTATATAGGGCAAACAGATTCATTATATCTAACTAACTGTTGACACGCAACAATTACATGTATATATTCTTATACTAACTAAGTTATCAAAAATAGACTATTTCATTATAGATGCGATATAGCTGTTTTAGTCTAACCAACGCAATCAATAAGAGAAAACCATTTAAAATCATCAACTTATCCGATACATCTCTGGCAACATATTCTACTTCTCCTGCAAAGAGTGAGCGTGCGTTCTTCACTCGATATTCCGTCAATTTGATGTGCGCCTTTTGTCGGTTGAGGTTGAATCGAAACTCATTAAATGGGGTTCATGATTTCCTTAGAGAAAGAAAACTGTACGTATATTAACAGGCAAAGGTAAATGATTAAAATGTTTCGTGAAATAAGGACAACTATATATTACTGGAAGACGATGATTAAGGATGTTATTGCAAATCGCATGACGGAACCGAGTTGAACGATGATTTAATTAACGTTTTATGTTACACAACATTATGTCACAATCTATTCACAAAAACTGTTAATTAGAATAAGACTCCCGTTTTAGGAAAACGAAGGAGAAAAACAAAAAAAAATGTTTGATGTTAGGGAACGTGGTTAAAGTTTAGACAACAGTCCTGTCCAAACTTGTTAACTATAAAATAATATTTGATGATATATGTACAGTGTATAACAACTGAAACACAACCCCGCGAGCATCATATCTTAAGTACAAACAATTCAGTGTTTTTTGAGTTAATTAAAAGTAACAAATCGAAGAAAATGCAAGACTACGTCTTCTTGCAGGACTACGTCTTCCTGCAGGACTACGTCTTCATGCAGGACTACGTCTTCTTGCAGGACTACGTCTTCTTGCATTACTACGTCTTCCTGCAGGACTACGTCTTCATGCAAGACTACGTCTTCATGCAGGACTACGTCTTCTTGCAGGACTATGTCTTCTTGCAGGACTACGTCTTCTTGCAGGACTACGTCTTCATGTAGGGCTACGTCTTCTTGCAGGACTACGTCTTCTTGCAGGACTACGTCTTCCTGCAGGACTACGTCTTCATGTAGGACTACGTCTTCTTGCAGGACTACGTCTTCATGCAGGACTACGTCTTCTTGCAGGACTACGTCTTCATGTATGGCTAACTCTTCTTGCAGGACTACGTCTTTATGCATGACTACGTCTTTTTGGTTAAAATTATTATATGTTATTACCACAATTCCCTTTTAACCATAACAATATCATTATTTCAATTGGTATAGGTCTTGTTATTACCTAAAAAAAATTAAAATACAAAAATTACTACTATTACCAGTATTACCACTAATACAACTATAATCAATATTAATACATCATATTGAAAAATTCGTTTGTGAATATCTCGTTATTACATATTACACAGGATATATATACATATATTTACTGCCCGTCATTTAATGGAATCCGAACTCCTTTGTTGTTGTTATAGTTAAAAAAAATAGACTTTTCTTATATTGTATCCCAGCTACACCTTTAGAGCCCAACGAACCTCCCAGATTAATTTGAACTAGTATGTTCCCTTATTCACATGAAACGCGACATGGCGTGTCCATATCGAGGATAGGGATTTATATAATTATAAGATGTCCCACGCCATATACAATATAATGGATATTTGTGTTTAATATACTAAATTGCTAAGGTTTATATCTCCCATATACTGTATAGTAGAAATGGTGTCGGAAATATTGATTGGTAATATTAAACGCAGGCTATCCAACTATTTTTTCGCGTTCCAAAACCCATTTTAACTATCGTTACGTTAGGCAATTATTGAGAGGTAATCTTAGGATAGGAAATCATTGATTTGTAATTTTGTTATAGGAAATCATTGATTTGTAATTTTATTATAGGAAATAATTGATTTGTAAGTTTATTATAGGAAATAATTGATTTGTAATTTTGTTATAGGAAATCATTGATTTGTAATATTATTATATGACATCATTGATTTGTAATTTTGTTATAGGAAATCATTGATTTAAAACTTTATAATATGAAATCATTGATCTAAAATTTTATTATATGAAATCATTGATCTAAAATTTTATTATATGAAATAATTGATTTGTAATTTTAATATATAAAATCATTGATTTAAAATGTTATTATATGAAATAATTGATTTGTAATTTTACTATAGGAAATCATTGATTTGTAATTTTATTACATAAAAATATTGATTTGTAATTTTGTTATAGGAAATCATAGATTTGTAATTTTTTTATATGAAATCATTGATTTGAAATTTTATTATATGAAATCATTGATTTGTAATTTTATTACAGGAATTCATTGATTTGAAATTTGGTTATAGGAAATCATTGATTTAAAATTTTAGTATATGAAATCATTAATTTAAAATGTTATTATATGAACTAATTAATTTGTAATTTTATTACAGGAAATCATTAATTTGTATTTTATTACAGGAAACCATTGATTTGTAATTTTATTATACCAACTAATTGATTTATAAAATTGTATTATTGGAAATCATTGATTTATAATTTTATTATAGGAAATCTTTGATTTGTAATTTTATTACAGGAAATCATTAATTTGTATTTTATTACAGGAAACCATTGATTTGTAATTGTATTATTGGAAATCATTGATTTATAATTTTATTTAGGAAATAATTCATTTAAAATTTTATTATAGGAAATCATTAATTTGTAATTTTATTATTGGAAATCATTGATGTGTAATTTTATTACAGGAAATTATCGATAGGTAATATTAAGATAGGTAATTATTCATAGGATCTACATTAAGTGTACAATACATTGTACGTCAATATGTCTTTCTGCCAAAACAGTATTCCTCACAGACACTGCCTTAACGAATGATACGGAACAACTGGTTCGTAATGTGTTCGTTGATACAGGAGCCACTCAAATGATCACTAATTTATCAATCCATTTCACCACAGCAGTTGATTCCGTTGAAGCTGTCCAAAAAGGTAAATGTATATGTTATGTTAATGGTGATTTGAAATATTGATTAATTCATTGTACTATTAATATTACTTAGCTACGCCTTTTTATTTTCGTTTCAGCTTCGCTTTTAATAAAGATTATTCCAATGTTATGTTTGTAAGATTTAATCAATACTATAATGAACAGTGTTTTAGGCTTTGAGTAACTATAAGATGTAGCAAATAAGTGTTTTTACCTTTTATATATTGTATTGTATTCATGTTAATTTTGTAACTATTGTGGTGTATGAATATCATTTACTATATGTGAGAATTACATATGAAGTATTTTTGAACATTTACCCCAATTCTGAAACGTTTTAGATCCACGATATGTACTATATTTTTAGCATAAATGAAGTTAAAATATGAAACATTTTGTTGGGAATACAATATTAGTTGGGAGCTGTAACCGCAATACTTTTAGTTTGAAAGTTAAAGCCCTGTAAGGGGAACATTTGTATCCTCTAGATTGTTCACTCATAATGTAATGAATACAAATGAGTGACGAAATTAATTTTGATATTATTTGGGGGGTTAAGGGATACTCTTTCACGAGGGTTTCATGTTCGAGGTATCATGTTTAACAAAGTGTCATGTTTCCTGAAGACATTCCAGTGTCGGTACGGATCGATAACTATCACACTTATCACAATGAGTAAAATTATTTACTTTTATTTTCAGTTTGCTCGATGCCGGACATTTGGTTTCTAGTAAGTGGCACCAAGTCTGTGATTGCTCGACAGCTCAGTCTTCTCTCCACTTCTCTGTCCATCCCACATCTTGCCATTGTTACCAGGCCAACAGTGACCCCCCTAACGCATGGTCAGTATGAGTAATGCTTTACTTCACAACTGCGTTATTAATTTCTTTTAATTAAACTTTTGATTTTGTGAGTAAGTAGACTTTGTAGTAGGCCCTATAATTAAAGTAATAATATGATGATAAAGAATGTGTTATACGGATATTTAATATCGAAGAATTGTGATTTGCTTTATTTATTTTTATAATGCATTAACACTAATTTTATTTGCATAAAGTAGACTACATCTTAGTAAAATACAGTAAATTTATTGCAATATGCAACGGGTAGATTTCTAATCAGATTTCAGGATAATGTAAGTGACGACAAGTATTACAGAATATTACTACATAAGTCCTCTATAACTAAACAAATACACGTGCAATACATGTTATTGATACCTATCCAACCATACACCTACATGTTATTGTTGTCGTATTCAACATTTGTTGTCAAATTATATTAATGCGTTCAAAATCAATATTGTCAAATTGATAAACTGATTAATAACTTACATCCATAATACTGACACTAAACACTAACTCACATCCATAATACTGACACTAAAGACTAACTTACATCCATAATACTGACACTAAACACTAACTTACTTCCATAATACTGACACTAAACACTAACTTACTTCCATAATACTGACACTAAACACTAACTTACATCCATAATACTGACACTAATCACTAACTTACATCCATAATACTGATACTAATCACTTAACTTACATACATAATACTGACACTAAACACTAACTTACATCCATAATACTGACACTAAACACTAACTTACATCCATAATACTGACACTAAACACTAACTTACATCCATAATACTGACACTAAACACTAACTTACATCCATAATACTGACACTAAACACTAACTTACATCCATAATACTGACACTAAACACTAACTTACATCCATAATACTGACA
>JAUZND010004161.1:1713-11852 GCA_034780555.1 Coelogynopora nodosa
CCCCGTTCCCCCCCCCCCCCCCCACGGCCCTGTGACTCTTCACCCTTCTCCAATTCCGAAAACCAATTTTTTTTAAAAAGTATGTTTTTTGGTTGCCATGGCTTCATATTGGTCAATTTAAACAAGGGCAAGACCATTTCCGGATAAATAAAGGGGGAATTTAAATTTAAGGTTCCGGGAGCCAATTAGAATCGAGTATTTGTTTTTGGTTGCTATGGCTTTCTATTGGCCGATTTAAACACGGTCAATGTCGTTTCCAATTAATTCAAGGTCACAGAGTTTAATTTTGCTAGTTAAACATGATCAGAGGTATCCTATTGATAGTAATCGATCATTCAAGTACATTTATTGATTTTTCAATTTCATATTATGTGAGGGGTCACTTTTGTTTAATTGCACTATAAGTATACGTATATTATAAGTATTGTACTATAAGTATATTTATATTATAAGTATTCTACTATAAGTATACGTATATTATAAGTATTGTACTATAAATACACGTATATTATAAGTATTACACTATAAGTACCATCCTGGTCAAAAGTCTGAATACACCGATGAAAAATAGAATTATTTCCATTTTTGCTAATAAATGAAGCAATAAATTGGTTTAGAAAATGAGTGTATTCAGACTTTTGACCAGGATGGTATATGTATATTATAAGTATACTACTAAAATAAATTCTAGCAGTAGCACGTTGCCCATAAGTTGAAAAATGTATTAATTAATTAATTTATTTTTGCCCCGATGAGTCATGTTACTATTTTTAGACCTATGAGTCATGTTACTATTTTTAGTCCACTATTAGTATACGTATATGTTTACTACTAAACATTTACTAGTAGTAGCACGTTACCCATAAAGTTGAAAAAATAAAAATATTTAAACTCTTAAATCCCTAAAATTTTTAAACTCCTAAATCCCTAACATTTTTAAACTCCTAAATCCCTAAAAATTTTAAACTCCTAAATCCCTAAAATTTTTAAACTTCTAAATCCCTAAAATTTTTAAACTCCTAAATCCCTAAATTTCTAAATTCCAGATATAAAAGGTTGGTTCGTCAGTAAAACACAACATAGAACCATAAATTATAGGATTGAAATGTAGCCTTATGTGCAAATTTTAACAATATGTATATCGTTTGAAGTATCTATGCCAAGTAGGTTATTTTCACATATAGATAACTTACTTAATAACTGTATCATAGGTAATGCTCATGATTACCTGAATAATAATGAAGCTTGATAGCACAATAGAAATATATCCCTCTGTTAAAGTACTGACATTTCAGAATGTCTGACCAAATAGGTCGCATATAGATGTATGGGAGATAATATGGAAGTTATCATGGAGGTATAATTACTACAAAATATATAAATATATATATATAAATTTACTCATAATATGTCTCCCCAAATGATAGTTCTGTCAAAACACAGAAACAATTTTTCAATATATTTTTTAAGACTGAAGTTTATTGCAAATGGAAGGAGTCGTTATAGGATAGTTAACATAGACTACGCACCACATTTTAAAATAATAAATCCAAAGAAATCAATATTTTATAAATATAAAACCTACGAAAAATATTTTTAAACTAATGAAAGTTTTTAAAGATATTTTTTGAGATCTAAAACATATTTTCCAGAAATAGTATCACATTTTTTAAAGTTTTGTAGAAATAGTAAGTAACCTCAAAAATATAGTTATTAAAAAAAATTTGACTTGTTTTTCTAAATAAATTAAATAATATTAATTGTTTTATAGATATAGTATGCCACTATTGATTTAATTATGAAAAACAATATAGACACACTTACGCGCATAGCGAGAATATCGTCAACATCCGGGAAAGAGTCAGGAAACTTGTTGGATAGCCATACGTAAAGAGACAGAATTACGTATGTCTCTTCGAAAAAGTCCAAATTTGAGACAGTAATAGCTCTACTTTCTGTCTGAAATGTTAATAATATAAAACAATAATAATGTATAGGTTTAAAAATAATAGAAAGTTACAAACTGTAGTCACAATTTACTTATTTGTTATTTTATTATTCACAAATATTTATATTGACAACGTACAGTACATAGTTGTTTAAAAATTAAATAATATATTGATTTAGTCTAATTATTTTTTTATAAATTGTTGATTGTCCCTAAAAATAAATATTTTCTGTATTTGTTTTTAGTTTTCTATTCATACATAAGTTTATGTTAAAATATCATCGACTAGGAAGAGTAAAATTAGACATGTAAATGCATAAAATTAAAGATAATATAATAATCGATATTTAATAATTGAAGAGGTGTAAAATACAACAATGTGTTTTGCTTAATATTATATACTGATTGATATTATATTGAATACTATACTTACAATTATAGTAGAATATAAATATAATCCATGCACTTACAGCACTATCCCAATCCAACGAATCTTTTATCCAATCGAACGTAATTTTTTGTTTCTTGGCAAATCGTTCAGCTATTCCAACCAGCATAATCGTCTGTTTCTCGAATCTTACGGTTACAGGAGCACAGCAGAACTGATACCTGTGCAAAAACAACGACAAAAGTGATATAGCAGATGCACGTTTCATAAAAAGTATTTAATTATAATGTTTAATTATAATTTAACTATACTAAATAATTATAGTGATGTTTTAGATTTACAATACCTAACTAGTGAAATGAATAGCGCGAGTGTGAGGGGGGGGGGGGCGGAACGGAAAGGGGATTTTGGTATAGTTTTATTAATTTAGCGACAAAAAATTATTTGGCTGATAGAGATATGCCAGAATTTATTTTATCATTAAATATTGGTACCTTAACACAATGTCACCACAATATTTAGGATGTTATCGCTAAATAAAATAATTACACAGCTTAAAAATATTTTCATGATGTATAAGCAATGTTTTATATAATTTTACATAATCATTTATTGCAAAGATACATATTATCATTATAACCCAATAAATATATTTCAATGCATTATATATAATAAACGTGTATACACTTACATATCACCGACACTGAGAGGCACGTTGACAAGAAGCTTTGCTATTGATCTAATATCGTCCATTTTGCAAAGAAAGTAGCGCTCTTCGTTGTATGTTACCACTTCAAGGTAGGAGTCAAGAATGTCAGGAAAGGTGACTTTTGGATCAAGTTCTCTATTGAGGGCAGCGTACTCCTCAATAAGATGAACAGGTGGACGAATACATGCACGTTCGATATTGGGTATTTTGGTCCTGGCCAAACGATTCATAACATTAATGTCTTCTCTGTCATAAGTTGTAACAAAACCCTCACCATATCTGAAGTCAGAAAATTGTTGCAAATTATAATTTCTAAATTTTTTTGTTTTTTTGTTTCTTAATATTTTTTAATATAACACGCCACACAAATAATGGTATAATATACAACCTAGATTATAGTGTAATAATAATGTTTTTAAAGGTTATTTTAATGCAACAATTAAACACAAGTGAAACGTTGATTAGAAATATCGTCACAGCGAACACAAACGAAATACAAGGTGTTTGCGTTATTATATATTTGTAAGTTTTCATTTATATTGAACATAGATTACTAATATTACTCTTAAAAGCCACAAGTATTCATGCGAAATCGATATCTGTCGAGTTTGAAATATAATATCAAAATTACTATTTAATTAAAAAACGGAATATTTTGGCAGCCGACAGGGATCAAAACGAAATTCACCCATTTGAGAACATATAATGTGCACATTACTGAATATTACTTTATTAAAGAAATCTACTCAAACCATATCCGATCTTATTCAAAATCGTTTTGTCGGTTCAATATAATCGATATTATAATTTATTAGTATAATTGAATCAGCGAATTAATATGAAAATATATATTTAATTGGAAATAATGAATAAATATATTATAATACACCACAGAGAATTTGATTATTATTTATGGTAAAATAAAATTGTCATTTAAAATTTATCAGTTTGTATGAAAACGGTGGGACAATTATTTTTATAAATAAGAAATTAAAGTTTTATTTAATGTATTAAAGAGACTTATTCAAATAAAAAAGTACAGAGATAAATTAAAATGTGTATGTTGTTGTTTATATTAGAGCCTTGGAGCCTTCATATTATTTATTATTTGAAAAGATAACAAAAATCCGGTTAAAGTATGTATTTTGTATTATTAGTTGTGAAACATGTAGAGCATGGACTTAGGAAATAAAAATGTGAAAAATTGATAGTTGGCGAATATAATTTAAATTTATTTTAAAATAATTTATATAAACTGAAACTAAAATCACTATTATTCACTATTATGCATAAGAAAGTTTAAAAAGAGTACTTAGTGATTTGTTTTGTTAAAGCTGCAATGTAAACAGTAACAAATAGACATTTATATATAAGCTTAGTATTTCTTGAGTTTTAATTATCGACGAGTGTCTTATTACAATTTATATAAGTAGGATTTTTTATTCAATTTAACAATTTACTAAATTATAAACACTGAATATTGCTTATTATATCGATTTAACCAATCAATATTATACTCATGTTGTTCAAAATCTGGGTGTACTCACTGAACAATGATATTTTCTACATGATTAAATATAACATATTTTAAGTATTTTATTATATTGTATTGTCGATAGATAGTAACCAAATTGAATTTTTTAGAACGTTTTGTCTGGTTTGCAATTTTTTGGTGAAGATTTTATCTGGGTAAGATTTTGTCAGAGGTAGGCTACTTTTTATCTGACGAAAATTGTTTCTAACACCCGTTAAAGCTTATTTTTACCGAGAATGTTGTCTTCCAGCACGTCCTGAAATTTGCTTAAAAATAGCAGGAGATATTTCCATGGAGACCAATTCGCCATCTTCATTTTTTGTCGGTTTTGTGAAACTGAAGAAGATAACTCTTTTAATGGAAAGATTCAGTCCCATTCCAATTGCATCGGTTGCAACTAGAACCTTGAAAAAAACATTGAAATTAATTAATAATATCATAAATTAACGAATTAATAAAACGTATAAAGATCTATTATATTCGGATCTTAGATATTTTCTCGCTGCACATTGCTCCCCACTCAAGTGAATATCCTGAAATTTGCACTCCTCACAATTTTAAATTATAATAAAAATGGGATGTAATCTTTCCATATTATATATAGCTGCCTACTCAAAAGAAAATGTTAAGTTGGTCTGAAGTTAGTAGATTGTCTAATCCCGGCATATTGACACATATAGTGTACCTGGACACCATTATATCCCGGTAAGTCTAAACACATATTAAAATATTTGTAAATTAATAACATAAATTTGTTCTTTGGTTCGTTGGCCTATTTTTCATTCATCACGATTGGATTGAATAAGGTAATAAATTACTAAACTATTCATAGTTTTCGTTGTATATTTTAATACGCAGGGCGAAACGAAAAATTTCACCCGACGTTATTTTTACAAGTATAGCTGTATTTTGAAGGTATTATATATCGAAATATTAAAAAAAATTAATATCTGTATATCAATATTATTGTTCATATCTATAACATATACCTATTTTTGTATAATTAAAATATAAGCAATAGTTTCAGGTATTATTAATTTTCATTTTCATAATATTCTATAGTAAAAAAAGAATACGTACTATGCCAAAAAATCAGGTAACATTTTTAACCTTTCGTCCAAGTTAGCTTAAATAAGTTTTCACTTATTAGACAAGAATAAAAGTGGCTGCTGAGGTCACATTTTAAGTTAATTGTACATTATTCTGATGCCTTTGATTATAACAATGAAACTGTCCAGGGCAGTATATAGACAATTACAATTGGCTAAAATAAAAATTGCCGTCAGCCGTTTCTTTATTTTGCATTAATTAATTTTTTTTATTATTTATTAATGTATTAAGAATTATTTTGATCAAAATTTGTGTAAATACGTATTACAATTATTGAAAATTTTAAATAGAAGTACAAAAGCCAGATTTATAACTTGAAAACAGCTGTTTTGATTATATGCATTATAAGTTGCTAGAAGATGAAACAACATCGTATTTGATAAATTGATAATAATTTACCTAATTGATGACATTTAACATCATAAATATATATAATTAATATAAAGAGAATAATCGTCACATCTTTACTATAAAATTCTTCATTGAAATTCATAAAAAAATTATTCTACTACTTAATATCAAAAGTAACATAATTATTCTATACAAAGATATTGAATATTCTTATACTGATTCTTATACTTAGCCTAATATAGTAGTAATTATAGCTCTATGATTCTATACCTCATACAATAAATAAAAATAAACCAACAGATAACCGTAAAAAATATAATTATATATTTAAATTAATTTGATTAAAAAATAAAATTTGTGTTAGGGATCTATAGTAAGCAGAGCTTATAATATTGATATTCAATTTTATTATTAAAAGACGTCCTAAATTAACAGGTATCCCTATATATTATTTTTGTCACAATAATATGGAAAATAAAGAATAAAACAGGAACATGCCCATATAATATGTTTGATAATGAAAATCAAAACATACATATAGGATGTTTGAAATAAAAAGAACATAAACATTGCCTCAAGCAGTATGACAATGATGACATATATGTAATAAAATTTTAACAAATTACATAATTGGTTCATAACTTAATAGATTATTGACAATGGCGTATATCTAATACAGTATTTATATAGCAGCTAATTCTCACGAAAATAAATAAAGGATAAATTTGTATAACTAATTAATCTTTTGATACATATTTCCAAATTCAAATAAAATGTGTAGAAAACTCAGTTTAAATAAATAGTACAACAAAATCAAATATGA
Source organism: Coelogynopora nodosa (assembly GCA_034780555.1). Lineage (NCBI taxonomy): Eukaryota > Metazoa > Platyhelminthes > Proseriata > Coelogynoporidae > Coelogynopora > Coelogynopora nodosa. Next base: position 8,577 of record JAUZND010004161.1, read on the forward strand.
AACAAAATTAGCAGATAAAAATTACATAAATTTTACAGAATATGTACATTTTATATTACATGATTTAAAATAACCAAACTATATAATATAGTTTTATATAATATGGTCTTAATAATATAACAATAGCTTGGAAAATCATCGCGTAAAACATTTTTAGTACCGTTTTGCGAAACGACTCATTTACTATGTATAATTTATATAATTTATCAATTTTCAAGTAATTATCTACATGATTCACAGATCAAATAATCATGTAAAATGTATAAATAGGCTATATTACAATAAAACATGCAGAATACCTTACTTTCTTTTCAAAAAACAATTGTAGCGCGAGGTTTGCTTGAAAGCTTTGTTTTTTACATAATTTACAATTGAGAGTATGTAAAATTGGTTGATCTTTCCTAAAGTACTTAAACAATTAAATTATAATTAAAAAGTCCAAAGTATTTTCGCAATTTTTGAACGCAAATTTTAGATGTGGAAATTTTCTTAAGTCAAATAATAACTGGATTCATAAAATGAACCGCAAATTATCTATCCCCCAGAACACAGACCAACAACATAGGAAACACACGCAACTAAAGCGTCCCTCGTCACATCTGGAGTCACACAAGGATCTGTTTTGGGACCTGCTCTTTTTTGCCTGGTTATGGGCACCCTCTCCACGGTTTTCCCCGACTCAACATTGTCAAATTCATTGACGACACGACAGTATGAGTCCAATTATTGTTGAATGACCAAACTGGTCAGAATATCAAGGACGAGCACCATAACATACTTTAGTGGGCAAAGGCTAACAATCTCTACATTAACACTATCAAATGTAAAAATAATTAAAAAAAAAGAATATCTAGCTAAACAGGTGGTATTCCCAGACGTGACCACATGCACAACAGATTAATGTAAGATTCTTGGAGTAATCATCAACGAAAAACTCAATTTCAACTACCACATTGACTATATGCAAATATATATCAAATATATATATATATATATATATATATGTATACACAATGATTATAATATATAACAACCACACAACTAAATACAACGGATCCACGCAATTCGCCTACTATATCCTTTATTTGATCTACTTATTTGATCTACTTATCCTTTACAATGGTCTCATCAGATCTGTACTAGAATACGCCTCTCCCATTTTCGCTCTTCACCCAGCTAGCTCCGAAGCTAAATTCGAAAGAGTGGAAATAGAAAAGCACTAGAAAATCCATGTAGCTGTAGTAAATTTCCACTCCTCTCTCAAAGTCGTATTGTTGCAGCTAACAAATTGTATAAGACCTGTTTGAACAGCAATAACCACAATCTCCATTCAATTCCTGTTACAGGAAGACCAAGACAACCTCCTGCTAAAACCTCACGATACAGAAACTTATTTATTCCTAGTGCTACCGCGTGATTCAACAACACATCCACTATGTTAACTATAAATCATTCAATAATTTTGTTTTGTTTGCATGTCTGTAAACACAGACCTTTATTTTGAGAATTATGCTATTTGCAATTGACCTAACAACTTCATGTTACCCAAATAACTTAGTATTCTGTATTAACCTGAGGTACATGTATTGTATATATAAGGTATCCTATATAATCTAACTTGTACCATGCAACTGCTCTCCGTACTCCCGATTCTCATTTGAGTACCTAAAAATATACGTTTCTTATCTTAATACAGTTTAGTTTAAGGGAAAGGGTGACCCCCACATGAAACCCTTATAACGTTCACCTCCAACGAGTTAACATTTGTCTGCTATATATTGAGAAATATTAATTTGTTCACTATTAATTTTTATCGTTTATTAAGCTCACCTTTGCAGGATCAGATTCATCGTTAAATTTCCTGGCCTGATCTTTTTTAGTCTCTGGTGGCAAAGCACCATAAATTCGTGCTGACGCAATGCCCAAACCCTCAAGAGAAGCGGATACACTTCGAATTGTCTTCTTAGAAAAACATACAATACAATCACCTTCCTGAGCCATATCAAGAGATTCCAAAGCAGTAGGTTGTATTGTCAGTTTATTTGGTCGAATGTGACGTTGGTGTTCAAAAAAATCGCCCCTCAATTCAACCATTTGCTGTACAACAGGGATAGCTGAAGCGTCTCCACAGACGTGAACTTCCTGCGCACGAAGTCCATGGAGTGCCCGTGTGAACGCCCATCCATTCTAGAAACATTTAGTTGTAGTATAAAACATTACCTATATATATGATACAATTAAAAAAAAGTACAAGTTGATAAATGTGAACAAATCGTTACCTTAGGGCTTATAATCAATATTTTAAGCATAATATATATTGAAAAATTTAATTATTCAATAAAAAAAAAGTGACTGATAATAAAATCAATATTTTAATTTTCAGAGGCTTACCTGAGAATCACTAATCATTTGGATCTCATCAATGATCGCAACGTTGAATTTATTTTCAAGATCTGCCATTTGAATCGTACATGCATAATGTGCTGCATACTTTTTTCCAACTTTGTCGGCCAATATAACTTCTTCCCCGGTAATAGAGTCACAAGGAATGCCCATATACATGGCCTGTTCAGCCACTTCATTTGCCAGAAGACGTAAAGGACAGCAATAGCACGCGTGTCGAGCCTAAATATTACAGAAAATAATAAAAGTTAATCCGAAACATTAATTTTTCTTGAAATAGTTTGACCATATTGATTGATTCTATTAATTAAAGCATTTTCTATAAACAAATTTTCCCTGAACTTATATAAACGTTAGTTCAAAATAAAATAATAAAGTTCAAAATAGATAGAGTGTGATCCCCTTCCAAAAACGCCTGATGCCGCTATAATTGAACGGCTGCATAGCACTACATAAGAATACAAACATCGATTGATAAATTATAATTTAAAGTTGATGTAGGCCTATAAAACAATTATTATCTATGCATTTAATGTAATAATAAATATATAGACTTCATATTAGTTAAACTTCAACTTAGTTATAGTAACGTATGTTTATCAATTGCTATTTTTTATCCAAATAATATTGTATATTTTTAACTCTCCAATTGCTGGAATTTTAAAATTAGTATAACATTAAAACATTCATCAGATTTCAAATATCAATCAATACAATGTTATACAACAATTATAATTCAACAATTACAACTATGTAAATTTTAACAAATAATGCAGATTTCATAGAGAAAAATGGTACATTGGTACAATTATTAAACACAGGTTTAAAAACAACTTGTCCTCTCTCCAAATTATCCATTGCTTTATTTAAAAT
>JAUZND010004162.1:0-11851 GCA_034780555.1 Coelogynopora nodosa
AATGTTGATACTTTTATACATAATACTTTCGATTTTATATACCTAGATATTTTACCTACCTATAAATACTTTTATTAATGTAAAGCAATAAATTAATAAATATTGTTACACAATATAGTCTCCATAAATTACAATTTTTTTTGTTATGTATGTATATGCTAACCATTTGATATAAAATGAATGTACTAATGAATCTTCTATACAGGGCAAATATTATATAACTCGAAAGATAAAATAAATTATTTATATATAAAAATATTACATAAAAACAATATATAAAAAAATAGATATTACATAAGCATATATTACATAAAAATAATATATATAAAAATTTAATATGAAATAGTATGAAATGTATGAAACGACGGGACTGCAGTGTTTAGGAATGGTGCTCACGCTAACCAAAGTTTCGCGAAACTGAGGTGAAATCCAGGCTGTGTTGTCATGTTGGGCTGAGTCTGGCAAATGAACATTTGTTGCAGCGGGCCAGCTGGGATTAGAGAGTTTTTATAGGCCATGCATTGTAGGCAGGAGATGTGGACAGAGATTTTCCTCTTACCGCTTACAGCATCAATTATGACGAAGAAATTTTGTAAATGTTGACTCAAATTTTATTATTGTACATATATAAATATACTAACTACTATCTGTGCAGTTGTAATTTTACAGAGATTGAAATTTTCTATTATAAAATATATTTCATCATACAGAATTTAGGGGGGGGCTAAAAGATATTGCAGCCCCGAGCCTAAATTTAGGGGGGCTGCCACCCCCCTCTGCCCCCAGCTCCGCCACCTATGCTTTCTGATTCCAAAACCTTTTCCGATTTATCAGTGGGAACAGCACATAGCAGCTGCGGAGAATGTAAGGTATTTAGATTAAGGGAAGACACTTTTTCTAGATTTTAGAAAAGTTAAGAGCAATTATCAGCTTATAAATACACTCATATTCCATCTAATACTATCAATATGTTTGTGGTTTCTTTTTATTATAACTAAGGCAAATTATTATATATAGTTTTTAGGGGTAACTATATAGGACCAAAGTTTAAAAAAAAGTAAAGTGTTATTTTTTTCATGATAGAGCATTGAAATTTCTTTTGTTTGATATCTTTATTAATTAGGTGTATTTGTACAAAAAATGTATGATATATGTATACTTGTGGTATAAATCCTAATGTCTCTAAATCTTAATGTCAACTTACAATAGTTACTTTAAGTTTGCTTATTTTCTTGTCCATACGTTCGACCATTGCACCACAGATGGATAACGGAGAAACTGATGTTGGGGGAGATTCTGAATGGGATGACTGTTCTGACAAGTTGAAAGAGGCCTTCTCTTGGGTCGCTTTATTCGAGGAATCCTGGATGAGATGTTCCAAAGTGTCGAGATGGGACCGTCCATAATTTGGTCCATGCATTTGATGCTGTCGCGGTTATATTAACTGCAAAATATTAAAATACTTAAGAATTGGGTCGGATTTTAATTACTGAAACTTGATTACTATTATGTGTAGAAATGAAATTATTCAGCTGATAATAAAATGTAATGCTATATAGTGGTACTTATGCTTAAGCCTAATATTAAATAAAATACAGCCAGTAAATGATTTATAATTTTATAAATAATAAAATATTAAAATTAATTTCGGATAATGTGGTGGATGTCACTTATTTGTTCAGTCTAGTAAGTAAATAAGGTACTTTTCTTGATATAAAATCTTAAAATTTATTTCAAAAATTAAAAACAGTGAAATGTGATTATTGGAGACACATAGAGCATTGGGTTAGGAAGCATATATTTGGTGCGAAAGTTCGACACTTCATTCTTAATTTTTTAAATAAAAAATCTCTAACGAATTGAGACAGCTTTGTGAAATCTTAATTATTACAGTAAAATAGTACAATCGTATTGTATATATATTACGCAAAATAAAGAACAACTATTATTTAATATTTTGATTACTTCGTATTAAATTTTGATTTAGTCATGGTTTGAATCAATCATATAATATATAGCTAATTATTCCTATTTTTTAATAATATATACTTTGGACAATTTTTTGGACTTATATAAGTTTGGACTTATATAGTAGATTTATAAAAAACTATTTTAAATATATTAAATTTTTATGAAAAAGCATCATCCATACTGAGACCAATTAATTGTATCAATAAAAACGGTTTAAATGTGTTTTAAATTTTACTATTTCATTTGACATCCTTAACTATTCAATGATGAAATATAAATTTATGGGATTGACATTTCAAATCAAAAACATAACAGATATTATATAACATTTTGTATTATAGAGCAACCATTTCAATTTAATTTTCAATTTTATAGTAGTTACAAAATACCGTAGTATATATAAACTAAATATTTCAATTAATTATAACAAAAAATGAATAATACAAAATGACACTTACATTTTATATATTGGTTATTCCCGCGTTTTAAAATAAGAATGTAAAAAACCGTCTCCTAATAATTTACAATTATCGAACGTTCTTTGTTTTCCAGCGAAACGAAGTCGATTGCGTAACAGTATAAGAGTTCATTCAATGAGACTCCCGGGTTGACGTTCAATTAGAATTATATAGACGAGACAATTTCAACACCAGAAGTATAGCTCGTATTCCATCAACCTTTGAAAGTCGATGTTCAAATTATATAGTATGCCACGCCAACCGTACTGCCTACGAATCGTTTCCCTTCAATGTGTAGTAGTGGAGTGAAGGGGTATGAGATGGGGGTGAATCTTGGAATAAGTTTTTCCGTATATAGATGAGTCATACTATAGGCCTACTGCAGAAACTAAGAAAAACACGGTACCTACACATTTTGATGATGGACGAAGTTGTTATAATGATTGAAGGACTCCATTCACAGAAGGTTGTTATGTAAATGATTTATCACAAAAATACAAACAGATTTATTAATGGAAAATATGTATTAATAAGCTTATAATGTTTTTATAAGTTTTTGGATAATTAAATATAAATACTCAAATTTATATCATTCAACATTAGTGTAAAAAACATTTTGAAGTGAATTCATATTTTTAAACAAAAATTATTATTTTAGAAGTAAACAATTATATTTATCTGACATAATATTAATATCAACAATTAATTCAATCGACAATTTAAAAAAATTACTTCCGATTAGTTGTTAGTAGTATTTATTATGCACTTTTTAATTTATATCTTTTTGAAGAAAAAAATAATTTAATTTCTGACGTATAAAATGCCTTACAACTTTTAATTAACTGTTGAATAAAGTAATATAATGATTTGTAATAATTCCATTTTACCTATATTTTAAAAAAACTGGATTATTTATTAGAATTCATTTGTGAAACAGTTATTTTTAGGATTTGGTTCGTAAACTATAATATTGTTTGTGCCACAATCAAATTAATTTTAAAAAATAGCAACTACAAAAATTATATACAGAATAAAAGAATATGATTAAACAATTTTTAAGAATATTATATTATTACAACGGTCGCCTTTGATCATATATTTTTCGATTTTCGTAAAGGTTGTCATAGAGCGGACGTCTAGAGCTGACCTTCGGAATCCAAAAACGAAAGATGATTTGATATAAGCAGATCATAGGCATACCAGGAGCAAGTTAATATTTTGTTTATGATAATTACAATAACTTACTCAAAAGTAGAATAATATTTTTTTTATATATAATTTTAGAGCTATGTACAAAATTGCAGATCTTTCTATATGGACACACATCATGTAGTATGTTTATGTGGTTATTTCTCTTCTTGTTGTTCTATTCCATTGCTATCAGATGCACACCTGGTTGTAACACAATAAGTAAATAAATATAATAGATCCAATATATAGCATACATCAACAATGTATACTTCTTTCAAGGTGATTCAGCAAGCACTATAAACATATTTTTCAATTTTTCATTCGACCTAGGCTGGTAGGACCAGGTAATAAAATCTATTTTTGAGATCATGTGCTCGATCACTTTGAAACTTAACATACTGCAATATTTTATGACAACGAACAACATTTCACATTAATCTGATATACTGTTGGACATTAAGATAACAAAAACAAATTGACATACCTGCCTGGTTGGTATCTATCCAAACAACATAAATTTGCTTTCCTAGATTTTTTAAATACTATAATGTTGTGTATTTATTACATACATGACAAGGCATATGTTGCCTAAATAATATGATTTTATATATCAGTATTAAAAAAATAATTTTATAAACGAAGATTAAATTCTTTAAAATTTTAATTTTATGATTTTTCAAACATGAGACATTTTAACGGGCCAGTCATGTGATCTAAGGGGGACCAAAATATTTTATATTAAAACTTAGGTTTACCAATTTAAGTTTTTGTTTCAAATAGATAAATATTTCTGAAGTTTAAAATGTTTCTCATAAACATGTTACATACCTATACATCTAAATGCATTATAATTTTTTTTAATGTAACTTATTATTTATTTTACAATATTCCATTTTTTTATAAAATAATGAAAAATCCAAATGAAATATTATCAATTGTGTAAGATGTATAATTTGTATCAAAGTTAAATAACAATTGCATTTAAATTGTATATCAGATAAATAAAAACTTATTTTTAAATCTGAAAATATCAAATAATAGAACAATTATCAACCTTGTTCACATGTTCAAAATTAGTATTAGTTAATTATAATTATAATTAAAAATAAAAATAAAATATTATGCAAAAAGAATTTAATGAACATTTATATCTCAGTTGAAAATAGATAGTTAGCAATGAAACAGATAGCAATACAGATCTTTGCGATTAAAACGTTGTTATTGCCAGAACAATTTGTAATTAAATTGAAATTGTAATTGTTGAAGTTGTACGTGTAGTTAAATCTATGGACCAATAAATATAGAATCATATCAGCCAAATCCACAATCTGACAAAACTGTGAATGAGTTCATATTTATACTAAAATGATAAGCTAAGAGTTTATGGTTATTTTAACGAAATACTTTTAGTTGTGAAATCTTGTAAAATAAAACATGGCATGTTTTAGTGTTACAAATGATAAATATAAACATAAATACATGCGATTTAAAGATAAGAATACATTAAAGTTTTTCTGAAATTTACAAAACATACCGTTAAAATTTTATAATATATATTTTAATATATATATATAGATATTATATATGTATAATTATATATTATAATTATATCTATATTTATATTTAAATTTATATTTATATCTATATATTAATTAATTAATTTATATAAATGTATATGTATTTAATTAATCTATATATTATAGTAGTCGGCTATATTACATATTAGTAGTATAGGAAGGGTGGACTCTGCCCCACTATTTGACATTTGACCATGACACTTGATCTTTGACCCCCACCCCCACCATATTCGTATCAGAAAGCATAAATAGAGAAACTTTCGAAGCTAAAGAAATCATTCTGCTCTTTACTCTCAACACCAACACTCATATTTACAATCGCTCTATCTCTCTCTCCGGACTCCGCATTTTATTTTATAACCTTACACTCGATATGTCTAAAATTATGATAACAGTTTTAAACATGTTTCAATTGAATACGTTAATCAATTTTCTAAAGGACTAGCTAGAAAATGAGCTAGCGATGGTAAATTGAATAATTTTATACTGGCATTGCGGAATAAGTCAAAATGCAAAAAGCAAGTGTTTATCAGATCCAGCATTTTGGAGAAGAAATTCGGTGTCTACACTCGGGAACATGACGTCCTACTTATTGACAAGACTGATGGCAATATAATTTTTTGAATCCGATGTTGAAGATGGACTGACACAACTCTCCGCCAATTGCTGTGGTGCTACGTGGTTAAAATTCGCTCTGGACTTTGAGGCTTTCGACTGGAGCGGTAAAAAGATAGCAGCTCATACAAGGATTGTACCAACTCGTGATTTGTACCACAAAGCCTGTTCTGCAGTTACCACGGTAACAAGGATTTAGAACATGGTGTCCTCTTCAAAATTTATCAAATACGATATAAGGAGGCAAAGCCAGTGGCACCTTTATTTTAAATCGAGCCGGAATTGGAGGACGAGGAAGATTATGGTGATGCCAAATCACTAAAAAAATACAGAAAACAGTGATTATGTAAGATAAATTCTAAAATATTTTGAATAACCTAAATACTGACTTTGTTTAAGAATATGTACATATATTTTATACATATGTTAATATGTAAACATAACTTTAATGTAAACGTATATGACACATGGCTTTTAATAAATCAATTTTATATATCTACATACTTGTCTTTTTAATATTTTAAACTTTGGATTTATTTTTAAGACTTTTAAAAGGATTGTATTTACGTCTAGGATGGTGTGGAACGAATATGTCAGTGTATCATCAATTATGCAAAATGTTCTTGGTATCCTACACTACTAATTCATTATTAAAATTATATTTTTAATGCAAAAATTATAAATTTTAAGAAAATCTATTCTTTTATGTTAATTGTTTTCTACTTTAACCATTATAACGAGACTTATAACTAACATTCAACATAAGTCCGGATAGCTCAGTTGTAGATCTGCAGGCTTTTGACCTGTTGGTCCACGGTTCGAATCCCTGTTTCAACTTATTAATTTTTATTCAATTACTGAAATTGTTTAACCATTTAAAAGTCAAAATATTTTTATAATGTTTATAAATAGCAAAGTCGTGTATTTAACAGAGATGTAATATAGTCGATACATAGTATTAGTCAAAAGCAAAATTTGGGTATAAATACAAAAAGCAAAATATTAGTCGATTTACAATATTTTGCGCAGCTCTTTTTTACAATTATCAGATTTAACTTCTAGATTAAGTAAATCAGAGATTGTTTCATACATAACTTTATCTCTTTTAATTTTTGAATTAATGGCCTCTGTGATATAAAGCGGCCATTCGCCATTAACGATGGCCTGTACACCTCCATAAAAGAACATTTCATTTATAGCATGCTTGACATTTGAATCAGTATCATAGTCAGATTCATAATAAATTACACAACTAGTTACATCTCTTAAACAGGTAAATAAAAAGTGCACCAGTACAAATTCTCTGTTGTAGACTGGCCCATACAGTCTTGCGCTTCATTAACTGATTTAAGTCTGATCATTGCATCAATACAATCCTCAAAGATTGGTAGAATTTGACGACGAATGTGTATATCAAAGGCCTTTTGAGACAGTCTTGAGAAAGAACCCAGGATTTCTACGACAATAAGTGCATGTTGAATTAGTCCATCAAGTGATTAAAAATATAAAGTTTTGCAATAAAAACATTTCGGTTGAAAAGAAAACCTTCGTCGATTATTTCGTTACACACGACAGAAAGTATAGGTGTCCATCCGTTTGAAGACATGGGGATAAGCATTGACATTACTAAATTATATCTATAATACAATATCCATAAAAACTAATAATAGCACAATTTTTTTCGCAAGTCGGGTTGTTCGAGCGGTTAAGGCGTTTGACTGTATATCTACTACATCAATTGATCCGCTTGGGTTCAAATCCCACACTTGACAAAATTTAAGATAAAAATATACTTAACCAATCTACAACATTTAAACCGGAACGTTTTATTATTTGCTAGTTCATTCTATCAAAGAAATCAATTAACAAATTTGAAATCATTTCTATCGCAAACTTAATATGACACAGACGACTTGTGTAGTAAACCTCATATTTGACAGAGAATCACATCAACTGGAAGAAATGACACTTGACAATATTTATCGACTTTTAATAGTGGTTAACAATGATGTAAAAATGTATACAATACGTCCTCAAATGATTTGGTTTCGATACAAGAATTCAACCACTTTATTTTTCAAAGGAGGCAAAATACAAACTATGGGTTCGGGAGCCGCTGCAACAATCTGTGAGGATCTACTACATATTTCGAACATTTCCGACATAAATGTTTCTTATCAATCCTCAAATGTTGTGCTTCAACTAACCGTGAATTCAATCAACTTATATTAATTTACAATGTATAAATTTCAACCCGGTTTACTGTACGAATCCAAACCATTTTCTGCTATTCAATTAAAATTAAGAAGCGCACTCCATGTACATCTTTTTCATACTTCATATTGTATATAGAGCTATATAATCATATACGAATTTAAAAAAAACAATCAATGTATGTAGGAGCCATTCATACATAACTATCAAAAACTTCACGAGTGTTATTATGATCAATATAAATGGCTAACCAGTGTTGACCAGATAAATTATTTGTATCATTGTTCACAATATAAATCAAAGTGGTTTAGAATATTGCTTGATGCAGATAACATCCAATATAGGAAAGTTTGCAAGTAGCATTTTCCATGCAGTGCTACGATAATGTTTTGATGAATTTTGATAGATACAGTAAATTTTGCTCACAGAGCAGGCACCAATAAATAGTGATTGCCTATCGAAAATTGTCATCGCAAATTTGTTTATAGCGTCTTCCAGGCCTATTGCAAATTTCAGTTTCAGTCGAAGATTGCCTTCACGATAGGGTTGTGCATTTTCCGTCATGTGTAGGTCCGGCGTCAAATTAAACCTGAAAAGAGTACATCCAGTACCAAAATCTGCCATTCCGATCCAATATCTTTGTTCACATTGAATTGTTTCAAACTAGAGAATAAATTAACATATTCACGAGGGAAAAGGCTGCTTCCAAAGTCTGATGTAAACGGTCTTCCTGGTAATATTTCTTTTAATTACCTTCCCGATAAATAGCAACATGATTGACATTAAATTGTTGAAAATAAGTCGAGTTGGTTGGCCAATCACCATTGTATGCCATGTTTGTAACCATACCGACAATATCAAACTTTGGCAATTGACCTCAGAACATGTTTTCCTTCAAATGAGAGAGATCGCTTTGGATATTGTATATGACAGCATTTCAGTCCACTGGATAGGATAGATTGCATTCTGATGTATCAGCGCCGAATCGTTCATGATTAACACAGAAGAATCAGTTTTAATACGATGAACGTAGAGAATAACTTCTTTAATTATAATTATTTCATTTTTGGTGTTCCCGTCTACGTTAAAGTCAGAACTCAGGTTTACTGAGATCGAATCTAAGTAAAAATGGGTTTGATTCAGCGTATACTTTTCTTGTGTAAGCATATATCCAAACAAACCGGTGTGTATAATACAGCTGTATTTCCGGTATTTGTAAAGTATCCAAGTCGTTAAGCAAGTGCTGTGTTGGCAACCAAATCCATCTTGGCAACACCATATTTTACATAGCCCGATGCTCTTTTTCGCATTCTCACCAAACAGAAGACGATTATTGAGATAGGCGCGATAGGGATACATTTGAAGTCCTTCATCTACCTGCTTATCACCAATTGTTAGTGGAACATTGGAGAATAGACTGTGCATAAAGTTGTCAACAGTAAATTTCTAACCGCCGCACATTTGGAATGTTTTTTTTAATATTTTGCAGCGAATGAATAGAGCGGTATCGTTGAGATCAATGTATTCATCAGCTAAGCCAGAAATATAAAACTCAATCGGTCCAGTGCTTGTCGTTACATTATTCAGAGGGTGCACATCGAGGTAGCCTTTCTTCAAAACAGTCTGCACCGATCGAGTGGAAAACAAATCAACCTCACTTTTACCCATGGCGATATCATTACTGGACATCATCGTTTTTATTGAAGTGTAGACAGCCATTTGTGAACTTCTTCTTCTTCTTCTGTAAATTTATATCGATCGGATTTGATAGTTTTTTGTTTTGTTTATAAGCTTTTCTTTGTCGCCCAAGTAGTTCAATTCTTTCGTTTGGTAGTCTTATTGTTGAGGATCTTTTCAAAGTTGATGAACAGTTTTAAGTGGCAGTTGACAGTTTTTATTGGCAGTTGACAGTTTTTTTATTGGCAGTTGACATTTTACTTGGTAATTGTATCTCGATAAATATTGATCTCTTATTTCGATTTGTTTATAGGCTTTTTAGCTGCAGTCTTGCATCGTTTCTTTGTAGTTTCATGTTATATATGAGTAGATTTACGCTTTAGACGACTTGATTCATTTTGATCAATAAAATTTGCTGACTAATGTAGTCTTTACTAAGTTCGTTAAGTCCTGCTTTAGACTGCTTCTGAAGAGTCACCAGAATGTTTAGGATATTTCCAATCATCAAATAACCAAAAGAATGAGAACCAATATTGATTACCTGCTTTCTAACTATATTTCTCAATGTTTTTAGATGAGGTTTAGGTGTGGCAAACATTCGCTTGTCTAACGGCAGAAACTTACATTGCAAAAATATAAATATGCTCCCTCCAATTTGTCGCCTCATTTGACTTGAGTAAATTCCTCCAAATCTCATTTGACGTAATCTACTTCAAAACATCCATATAGATATTTTGACTGGTCCATTTTCCACTCAGGGAAGAAGCAAATATGTTTATAAGCGTTGACGTCGAAAGTAAAGATTAATCGATGTCTTTCCTTCTACAAAGGGAATCAACTCACCCATATTGTCTCGCAGCTCCACTTCAATTGAGTTGATAAAGCTAGTGTTCAATTTTACATAGATGGGGTTCGTACACACAATTGAAATTGTAGATCCATATGATGCAGTATTGAAGGCCATATTTCGTAGAGGAGGTACTCGTTTGTTTCCAACATTCATGTTTTCACATAAATTGCAGCATACATAGATTATATGGATATTGCATTGATAACGTGGAGGATATTTCGCCTTGAGTTTAATTTTCTCTCCTCTATATAATGCAATATGTGTGATTGTAAATCCAAGAATATATGAGAATCGCTAATTGATGACTAGTATTTTTCCATCCTTTGTTTCATCAGAGTCACCCGTTGCTTCCAACATCAATTGATCAATCATCTGGTGACAATTTTATATTATGCTTGACAAATTCACCTTAACTAAATATATGTTAATTTAGTTATTTTGAGAGTGATGTAACATTTTAGAATCTCTCTGACTTCACACAATATGTTTGATACAGAGTGTTTCTCTATGAGTGAGTCGCTTGAGGAGACATTGAATTTTTTTATATACACAATATGTTACATTTCCACTACATGATCTCGCGAGTGGAGCAGATATGTTGAATCCAGATTTATTAAGTGGAATCTCTACATCCTTCAATATTTCTCTACCAACAAAGTGAGACGGGGTCTTCCAAACTAAATCAAGTAATTCGTCTAACACAACTGACAATGCATATGATTTGATTTGCATAACACATTTAATACCTCCATAGTGCCTTATAATAAGGTACCGTTTTTATCTACAACTGTCTAGAACGTTTTGGAACTTTGTGTACAACGAGATTCTTCATATCTCTGTATAAGGCCACTCACTCGTCGCCAGTATATATTTTCTCATGGTGATTTCTCATAATATGTCACTCATGGTGATGTCAGACCTATACTAGGCCTAAACTTTCTGTATCACTTACGGTTAATCCAGGTATGCAGTCCTTTAGTGAAAGATGATACAGGCTTCGTCGCTAGTTTTCGTCTTAAGAAAGATTCTAAATTGGAAGGAATGTGCTATCCTGCCAGAAGTCTTCCGTTCTCCATGAAATCATTGGTGGAAACAGAATTACGTCGGTTACTTGCTGCAAAAATCATATATCCAGTCTCTAATCCTCTGGTGTCAGCACCCATAGTCCCTGTTGTGAAACAAGCTGGTGCATCGAAACCGATAAGGATTTGTGGTGATTATTCTTTAACCTTAAACAGGATCATAGATAGAGATTCTTACGCTCTACCTCGTATGGAGGAGATTCTCCATAAAGTCGC
>JAUZND010004164.1:0-11851 GCA_034780555.1 Coelogynopora nodosa
CGGAGCATTCTTCTATAGATCCAGAGCTCAAAAGCATTGATCTTATCTTCTAAGCTCTTGTCCAGGGTCCACGATTCAGAAGCATATAACAAGGTTGATAGTACATAACATCTCATCATTCTTTTGTGTAGTTTAAGATTTAGAATTCTTGATTTAGATTTTGATTTAAGATTTAGAATTTTGCGCCACAGCTTCCAACTGAATATCTTGCGTCTGCGATGTGTCATAAATTATCGATCGTTTGTTTTCCTTTATAACACATCTTTGTGTCCCGTCTCGTCTCCACTGTTTATCGTTTCCTTGCTGACTAACCTACAGCAGAGATTTCCTACATTGTACGTTCTGGCGCGGGCCAGCCTAGCCGAAGTTCGCAGAATAACAAAGATTTGATCTAACCTAGAAAACCTCAATCTCGGGAAACCACAAGCAAGTGTTTTATTGACGACGGCTATCTGGTTTCCGTTGTTGACAAACCTGTCAACACAAAGTGAAAGAAACAGCAACAGTTCAAGCTCTATTCACCGCTCTATTTTCAAAAATTCCAGTTACCTGTTGAAATAGTCGCGCTATCTTCAATACGGAACCAGTCATAAATATATCACTCAGACCGACGAAAATTAATCCCTGTCTCGGACTTTTCATTATTTTGTTGGAACATTAGTTTGTGCCAGAAGTTTATTCAATAACTTGTCAATTATGCCACTGTAATTATGTACTCTCTTATCTAGAGTTAACGAACACCTAAAAACTGATAAAAGTAAGGTCTTCATACGCTTTCTAACTGCGCACAAATCAATACCGATTTAACAGTCAAACTTCTCGCAGCTTATCTCCAATACAGCATGCAAAGGAAATCAGCCTAGAAAGCTTTTATACAAACACTGAGATCTTGCTGCACAAGTTTTTTGCTGGTATGTCTCTCTCTCTCTCTCTGATTTTTTGTGCATTGTTTGGTATTGCGCTCTTGTGTTTGCCCCATCCCCCCACCTTTAATCTTTGTATTATACATACATCGTGTCGAGCATAGGTGAAAATTTCACTCTTATTGATTTCATATACAAATGCGTTGTAATTTTTCGTCATTAGAAAATCATTTTATTTAAATAAATTTAATGTAATTGGTTAACAATGGTAGTAGTGCTGAATATTTTTTATTAAATTTATTTTAAGAGGTGAAATATATTTTCATACAATTTTAACATGCTTAAGTACTTAAGCAACTTAAGTTGTATATAAAATATAATTTATTGCCTGTATAATATCTAAACTGTTTTAATACACGAACTTTTTTACTTCTATCAGTTCCTAAATCAATAATTTGCAAAGGCTTTCGGGTAAGAAGCTAGTAGTATTGACCTGCAACAGATCAGTATAAGAGTCAAATCTCTATCTATTTCTTATTCTATCGTGTCGAGTATCCCGTTCGTTTCAGCATACATATTTGGCTTGATAAAGTGTAACACGTAAATTAACAAAATATATCAATATTTTCAGCTTTTGTCTTATTGTCAGTTATTGTTATTGAAATATTAGTCATGTTATCTAATAATGGTATTCAATAATATTGCTTCTTCGAGTATGCTAAGTATGGTATGCGTCTTTTTTATATGATATTCTTTCTCGTGTATCTATTTTGGATATTATAATTAAATATTAAAAGAAATTACAATGTTTCAATATTATATAGTCCTACTAACTGTCAAAAGGATCACAATTTTCGTTGTTTGCTTTTTTAAATTATTTATATGTTTACTTACCAGTAGGAATAAAACATTTTTTCGGTTGGTTTTGAAAATTCCTTTTTTTTTGGCTTTTTTTGGGTCTATTTATCCGAAGGGGTTGTGGGGGTCAATTTGACCCACCAACATTTAACCCGTGTATCAACAGACCTGTCAACTGTCCCGGTCTACTCACGACACTCTGTCCTCTCATCCTGCCTGGTCGGGTATTACAATTTATGTTCTGATATTTGAAATTGTGTGTAAAAACATTTATTGGTGCATTTATGGTGCACGAACATTTTGTGTACGAACATTATTTATTTTCGTACTACTAATTGTTTTATTACATATGCACTGTAGTCGATTTAAAAAAAAATCATTGTTTATTGGTCATATACCTACATTTACATATATTATATATATTTTACCTGCAATGTTTTGACAAGTTGACTAAAAAATCTGGATACCCTGAAATGTCCTCAGTTTTCAGCCGCTAGATTTTGGCCATCTATTTAGAGATAACATATTTCTATAGAGTTAACTTATATTCGGTTGCCTTTTGTACTTTATTGGACGTAAACGCTTGAATTAACCTGCCTCAAACCCTCAATCGGTTTGATATATTTTCGTATTTTTCACTTTTGTAGAGCTCCGAATTGGATAGTTGGGCGGAAAAATTCAACGCGGAACTTGCCGAATTGGAGGCTCTTGAGTTGACTGTGGACGAAGAAGACGACAACTGACACATTCTAGCTCTCTCTCTCTCTCTCGCCAACTTCTGTTGCATGTTTCTGGTTCATGCACAGTTCTTTACTTGACTTCAGGGTTCCCACTTCGACTTACTTGTTGTGGCCAAATGTCTTTAAATACAGACCTTTTTCCTGGTTGGATGTCAGTTTTACTGTTTAACACAACCGATGTACATATTTGACATGCTATTGAAGAAAAATAGTGTACTGTAATCAATATATATATTTATATATTCAAGCCAACTGGCATGTTGAGGCAGTTCAGTAATTCAGGTCCTTCTATATTAACTCATGTGTGATATGTTGTCATTTATTTTGGGTGAACTTTAATCGACAAAGCAGCAGCAAAGAGATATATTATGATAAACCAGTGTGCCTTGTTTTATAGCGGAGCCATTTTTGCTTAATTTTGGTGCTTTCTGAAGGTAAGATTTTAATATTAGGTGTTACTCTGGTATAAAATATATTGTGGATAATTAGTGTATCAATGTTATCTTGTCTGATTGTTGTAAAATATTTCTACATTCACTTATAATTGATTCAAGTTGGAGATTAGAACATGTTGTTTTACATGATAAGGATCGCTTTCTCGTACTATTTTGTATGGCATCTTGTATTTAGTTTTCAAAACATCTCCAGCGAGATTAATTTAGAAATACAGCCGTCTGTGCCGATATTCTGGTCTCTTGTGAGGAAACATGATGTGCCTAACGCAGCATATTAATATTTGTATTGTGAATATATAGAGGGATATTATTTTTACTATATTTGTTTCTCCTACACATTTCCACCTAATCCTATTATTGTTACTAGGTTAATTCAAATTATTAAAAAAATAACTTGTTACCATGTGATATTTCTAAGTATTCTTCAAGTTAGCATATATGTTGATCACATATTGAACATTAAAAAAAATCAAAATTGTATTGATAATGATTTTATGTCTGTGGTGTGAATCTAGATTTTAGAAATTATTCTAATAACATTTCCAGGTATACATAACATATTACGGATACTGAATTGCTCCCTGAAAGAAAGAAAGAAATAATTGTTGTATATTAATATTTGTCAGCCTTATATTGAATAAGCTATCCTCGATATTTGCCCCATTTTTGAACGACTACAGCCTTGATGTCACACTGGTTATAGTCGGTCCATTGCAGCATTGTATTACTTATTTGCCTATACTGTAGTTGCCTCGTATAGTTATTTATATACTGCACATGATTGCCTATTTTATGATATTATTATGTACAATACATATACAGCTCTCACAAAGCACATTTAATTCAACATAAATTATGCCTTTCGTATTTGTCTGGCATACATACACCTACCTGCACGTATAAAAAATAAATCTTCCCTGATATGTATAGGCCGAAATTGCCTTCCATTATAGTTTCCGTCGTCTAATCGATAATGTATATAACCATTGTTCGAATATTCTTATCCTTTGGTGATTGTGTCAGGCATATTTTGAGGGTATTTAACCATATTTCTATATATTTCCTGTGCCTGTGGAACGCTTCAATTGATCATTGTTATATATATGTATCACACTCATTGCTGCCATGGATTAATTATTGGTTTATTGTAAAAAATTGTTTAACGATTTAAGCCGCCTTGTAGATAACATGTTACATGCTGCTATCCAATTCTACGCATTGTACTTAATCACGTGCTTTTTAACTATTATACATATATATTACAATTAGTGAACTCTGCTATTTTGAAATGATTCTAGTTGATTTTGTGCATTTTGTATCTATATTTTGATAACATTCTCAACTTGTTAAATAAACTTTGTATGTAAGCTGTTTATAACACCATTGATTTTTGTAATCTTTCGCTTTTATTGTAACTTATTTTATACAAATAGAATATGCCTTGATTTTGCCCCAACGTGTTTTCCCTTCCATTGCTTTAAGTACTGTGTTCTTTTCCCGTAATGTGTCAACTGTTCGATTAGAAAAATATATTTTGGTAATATCTGTATATTGTTATCATGTACATAATCCATAATTCTGTCGTAAACTGAATAACCGCTGGAACGCTTTTTACATGTATTATAATTAACCCGTTGAAACTAGCGTGCCGGAAGTTGTCAATTGACACTGTTTAGGCGATGTATTTATAAATATTCTCTATTAATATAGTTCATTATGTTATAGATTTTCTCTGATCAGATTCGTGGTTAGCTATCTATTTAGCGACAAAGATAATTAATTATAATATATATTATTAGCAACAAAGATAATATAAAATATCATTAATTATTTACATAAGATCAAAATAATTCATTTTAGAAACCACTTAAATGTAATTATTTTTGGTAAGAGGAGGCTAGTGTAGTATAATCTGGTTATAACCAGTTTGGACTGATAGAAAAGAATTGTTCGATATTCTTGAATGTAATCTGATAAAAGCAGAATTTGAGAAATGTACAGGTTAATTTCTGAAGAAGTGAATTATATAACAATTAGAAGCTTAAGTCTAAATGCTTTAGTATTTTTCACAATAAATCGTATAGGTGATATTTTTTTAATAGGAATAAGTAAACAACGCTAGATGTGTTCATTGACCTGTCCACATAGATCTTTATTGATCTAAGGTTCATTGACCTGTTCACAAAGATCTTTATTGATCTAAGGTTTATTTACTTGTCCACTAAGATCTTTATTGATTTTTTATAAGCTAACCTCTAATGGCGGACATAAGAAAATCTTATTTGACCAAATTTTGAACAATCTTTGAACTTTAAGATTCATCACTTTTATAAATTCTTATAATTGTTATGTGATATGAGTTTATTATAATATTGTATATGGAACAAGAACATATAACCTATATGTGTTTGCCAGTGAGAAATACGGGAGCTATAACAATGTTAAAAATCAAGACCTCTTGAAGCTAGCGCGTTTTGAAATAGGTGACCTCTTTGAGTGAATAGCATAGACTTAAACAATAAGAATTAACGTAATAACTCGATGAGCGGTATATTTAAAAATAGTGGACTACTTTGTTTATTCCATATACCATGATATTGTATTTTACATTAAAAATACTGCAGTACAAAGAAGTATCGATAAGGAAGCCACTAAAAAGTTTTGGTCACGTTTAAATAATGAATAAATAGTAACATGTTCTACGTGAAAAAATATATCAATAATAATGTTCTCCTTAAGAGGTTTTAATATCTAATAACCTCCCCCATCGGTCATACGATCAAACAGGCTTCCAAACGCGACAGATTCTGGAGGGCTTCTGTTAGGGTTAAGACCTAGTAAATTGAAATCGATTAGTGCATTATAAACCTGAGACCGCTTTCGTCACTGGTAAATCTGTCTTATAATAAGCTATAGTCTAAGAAGTCACTCTAAGGTTATAATTTGCAGATAAACGAAAAATGTGGTCGGTATATACCCATTAAACCGATACGGTATTAATTATATTCATTTTGTTAGTAAAATATTTGTAAATAACGTTAGGTTTTGAAACATTGATGCATACAAAGCCGCATTTTTTATGCAAACATAGCTATGAATAAAAATGTTCTTGTTCAGTTTCTTTAATTGATTTTGAGTTGAAATGCTATACTAACTCGCATATATCATGTTACAAATAATTATATATAAGATGTGGCATAATTACATAGCAATGTCGACAACACTTGAGTTTGGCGTAAAATAAAAAAATTGACCTTTACTAGATAAATGACGAGGTTCTATTTTCCAAACTGTAGTGAAATAAATTGAGATAATAAATATATATAAAATAATGTTATATATTGAAAAATATTATCCAATTTAAAATTATTGATAATATAAGATAAAAATATAATATCAACTATCAGAGGGATGCAAACGCCCTCACAAATGTAAGCCGTCATAACCAATTAAATAAAGGTGTTAATTGAACACTTTGCATACTTATTTAATGCCCTCCCTCCTACTAGGTTACAGCGCCTTGTCTCCACTAGGTACTAAAGGTCTCCAAATAGGTACTAACTTGTGACCACGGTAAACATATAATGAACACGTAAAAGGCATATAATTATAATATAAATGAGGCATTTATAACAGTTAAATGAAACTCAAAAACTACAAAAACACATGAATTTGTTTTCGTGAAGTATAGCTTATATTTATTTAATAAAAAAAATATGTGCGTCCTAGTACAATGTCGGGATAAATATAAATATAAAAGTAATCATTAATAATATAATATATGCACCTGGAATAAATAAGACTGTATAAAACAATAAATGCAAACAATTATATAAATATCCACTAATTGAGGTTGACCAATAAACAATAGAAACTAAATTAAAATGATTTACTAGTAATATTAGAATTAAATGTATTTTGACAGAAATAGTAATCAGAGAAAGTGTAATAACATATTTATTAGTACTTATTTCATAACGTTACTACTTCTGAAAATAAAAGTAGTATTTAATAAATAAGCAGAAAATTAGAAAAATTTTGATATTCGCTGCAATCAATAAAGCTTCGTTAAATTAAAAGATAAATAACAATAACACATAAAGGAGTCTGGAAGAATCATCAAAATGGTTCGAGTTCGGAATCTGAATCGTCATCTGATCTGCTCTCTTGATCCAGGGGGACCTCACGACACTTAACTAAACATTAAATAAGAAAACACAGTTTGGTATAGTGTTCATAAAATACATATTTAAATATAATTAGGGATTATTTAGCTAACGCAGTTAAATACCAATGACTTTCATTTGTAATTATGTAAAACATACACCTAAAATTATTTGAAATATACGCATTATCGATAGCAGATTAAAATTGAGCGATGTACACCGGTCGTAATAGATAAAAACCATTTTATGTTGAAAATATTGTACAGTATAATGCGGTTATAACAAGATTTATTAAACATTTATTAACCCAGAGGACCATGTTAACTCGCTTGTTATAAGCAATTTTTTGTTATAAGTGGATTATACTGTATTTATATATAGTTTCATCATAATATATAACGTACGAACACAAAGAAAAGTGTGAGGGGTCGGGTTTTCAAAAATACCTACAAAAGAGTACATGGAGAGTAAAAATGTTGTGGAGTGATTATACAATATTTATATGTATTGTGAACTGTGAAGTCACTAAGTCGAGTTATCTATAGATATCTATATATATATATATGTATTCAAAAATCACCGCTAAGATTTTAACTGTCGGTATTAAATTCTAACAGAATAAAATTTTACTCAGTTGGACCTGTGGCTGTTTGAAACTAGTTCGGACGAATTCATAAATAATTTTCAAACATGTTCTAAGGTTATGTTAGGAAAAGGCAGCTCATACAATTTGAATATCAAAGGATCTGCATAACAATGCTGTACCTCAGAACATAGAAATAGACTCAACAAAATGAAGCCTACCGTCACTGAAAAGATCTTCCTCGTCCAACGGAGACAGCTCGTCTGAATTGAGTCTCCAGTAGACTGGAACTGGACTCTTGGCGTAGAAACCAAGAACTGTGCAGCCGTCTTCACAGAAGAAGATATGCTCTGGCTGCAGACAAGAAACAGTTTACTTTACTACACTGGCAGATAATCCAGTACGGTCCATTTCAGCTAATCCAATTTTCCGACTATACTCGGAAGTTTTTCAGAGCTTTTATAATACAGCATATTCTCTTTATATAACGAGATTGAAGGGACCTGTCATATTTTCTCGTTCATATTTTCATATATCCGATTGCTTATTTTGATTTTGTTGACCGAAACATTCCAATTAATTCTTCTAATCTTTTATTTTCAGAGGACCACTAGTTAAATTTAAAAACTACCTCACTCAGACTATAAACACATATTTTACTAATCTAAAAATTATTAGTAGTAATGAATGCTTCCTCCCGGCAGCAATGCTATTTATAGTGAACAAAAATCGATTTAATTTCGATTTCGGTATGAAAAATTATCTTAAAAAAAGAGTCGTTACGCAAATATGGGATATGCCTATTATTATTTAAAGTACTAATACAATATTTAATTATTGCAGCTTAATTTACTCAAAATGTAATCGTCAAAATTACCAATGTTCCATTCCATTGTTATAGGTATTGTATATACAATGTAGGCCTATATCTCACTTTATACAATAAAATTGTGACAACAAATTCAAAAGATATAAAATGTGCTTGAAACAAGTTGAAGTCTACGTATTCAGGGGTGTATTTAATTTTATTGTTCTGGTATCCCACCCGGGATACCAATAAAAATAACTGCTATCCCGTATTTACTAATTTTCTTTCACGCTTTTCCTCATACTTTTTGTCATAATCTTCCGAATTTTTAGACGTAGACACTGCTTTTGGTCGTTGGCCAAAGTTTAAAGTGAGCTGCCTTGACATCATTTACATACTGAAAATGACAGAATTATAAAAGAATTTACATACTATTTATCTTTTAATTAGTAGAATTATGTGTGTTGTGTGTGAGAGACAACTCACTGTATATAGGCCTAATACTAACGAATCATAACAATAATATCTTCAACCGTTGAATGTGTTTGTGTGTATGCAAGAATATTTCTTTTCATTTGATAGACATACTATACTATCGAAATTGCGACTGAGTACACAATTTATACATTAGTTTCACCTATCGGAGAAATGGTAACTGGTATCCCGGGAAATAATTTGGTATCGAGCGGGATACCGGGATACCGATAAATACAGCCCTGGAATTATTTTTACTACAAAAAAACTACAACAGGCCCATCCAACAAATCAAATGTCTTCAGCACGTGGCTCGCGTACGCATACAGTACATAGTTCCCATACCTTCTCGTCCATCTTAAAGGTGGCCTGCGTGGTCCAGTCGCGAACACTCCAGAGTCTGAAGGCAATCTCCTTGTCGAAGTAGTCGAACTTAGTGTGGGAGAGAACTCGCGTGGGTGGCACCGGTGGAGGCGCCTGGTTGGACGGGTAGGCGGCCGGAAACTGGACTGACACGTGACAGCTGTGGCCCTTGAGCTGGTTCACGATCTTACCTGCCGATCAGATAATTACAAACACAGAGTTGTGTTTACACTTGATGCGTGGAATTAGCCGCATACAATAAACTTAATTTTTTTAATACAATTTTCTAGTGTTTAAGTATTTACATATTGTAAGACTGACTGTATTTATTTGATTATCTCAACCCGTCATGTGGTGTGGAGTTAACTTTTTCAGTCTACGATACAATCAGTGCGGCTCCGGTTAAACTATGTGCAGTGTCGCGCAGTCTCATATTTTAAATTTATGAAATAAAAAAAAGCAACATAGTTGCATTCATGAAATTGATTGTGTCACTTTCAACTCGTTAATTGTCCTCGACCTTTCAACCTGCTACAATTAGCTTGTTTATCAGCACTCAAATCGTACAATTAGACATAACTTGACATAAATGATGTCTACCATTCAAATGTTAAAGGTTAGGTACGTCACATTGATTGCCTATATTTTTATACTAACATTAAAATGTATACATTTAATACGGACAAATATCTGCTAACTTTGCTATATATATTATATAACAAAAAGATATTCTATAATTATTTTTTTAAAGACCAAACTTTGACTGTGCCCCTGTTCATAAAATAAATTGATCATTACTTTGATTATTACGTAAAACTATCTATTATATTTTAATTATGTGTATTAGTGAATTATTGATTTCTCGATAGATTGAAAAGTTTATATTTAATGTAAGCAAGTTGTTTCCCTCTCGAAGATTAGTAAAATTGAGCAGATAAAAGAGACAAAATTATGGTTTACAATCTTCTCCCTGCGGGTGTAAGGTTCAATTTACAGACGATGCACAGCATTTCGTAGGTGTCAAATGGAGAGTAGAATTGAATTAATTAAATTATTAATAAAGTAAGATGTTTGGAAAACTATAAATTGCAAAACACAAAACCAGCTTATATACACGTTTTTTAAATCTATACTGAAGTAATTCACTTTATGGATAAATATTATTATAAAAAAAAACGATTTTTTTATTAGATGGTTAATTCAACAACTTAATGCCATATTTAGCGCTTTTTGCAGTATTAATGCTTTTTACAATCTTTAAAGACAGTTATAATTTACTTTTATTGCCTTCACGTCAATAAAAATAGTATTTGCTTTGCTCATATTATGACTGAAATCACCATTTGTTTGAATAAGTGGAAACAAAATAAGTTACAAAAAGTATTTAACTAAACGGTCTTATTTAAAAGGCTATATGTTTCTATGTCACATTTTTCATGAGCCTTCCACATAGAATATGAAAACATCAAATGAAATAGAAATACCATGACAGCCATCTAATACCAACCATTATCCAGATAATGGGCCAAATCGATAATTCCCCAGTCAAGTCAATCACACACATAAACTTCTCCAAGAAGTAACACAACACACAAGTAGAAACTGAGAACTCGCCAGGGCAAAACTTCCTTATTAGACCTGCTGGGACATTTGATTTTGATAATTTTATATAACACGAATGATATTTGAACTCTCCTTTCCTTAAAAAAATTCAAACTTTAATACTATTTTTGATGTATCAATAAAAAGCCAATCATAAATGGTATACCCTTTTATGTTATTTTATTATTTTATAGTATGGACTTGTATTATTAAAAATTTATAACAAATTAATAAAAAGGCATTTATATCGCTTGACCCAACTGAACTCCCTACCATACATTGCAAGTGACTATACAATATACCAGGCAAGTAAGGCTAAACCAATGAACAGATGGTTCCTGTCTATACATGGTATCAGAAGCAGGCACAAACCTGACCTGACCTTATCTGACCTGATCTGACCAGTGAAAAAGTAAAAAAATGAGGGAAAATGAAGTTGTGTCGGAAAAGAAAAACAATTTCTAGTAGGTGTGAAAAACTATGAAAGCATGACCTGTACGAATCCTAAAGAACCTTTTAAAAAGTTATTAAAAAAATAATTACAGTATTAATTTTTTTAATTATACATGCATGTAACGTTACTTTCTAAATCTTACATTAACTAACGAGGAACAATAATTGATTACAAGTTAAGTTTCATATGAAAGCTCCCTTAAATATGTAGCGGGCGATTTCTGGCGATTCCATACTGTTTAGTTGAGTGGAGTTAACTGAGGAAATCTAACAAGGCTGAAGCAGTTGTCCTGGTCGCTCACTACTCATCAATTAATTGCTGTGAGTAGTATGTATATAGCAATTGGTTATATTCTAATATATTATATCAGATTTCAAACTGTAACTAACTTGTAAACTAAAGTAATGTGTCTCTTTGTTTGTTAATAATATTACTACTTATGATGACACATACACCCCCCCCCCCCCACTACCTATGATGACACA
>JAUZND010004165.1:0-32576 GCA_034780555.1 Coelogynopora nodosa
CAAACGATCAGGCCATTTGTATTTTGCTAATTTAATACCACTTATAATTATTTTTTTGAAATAAAATTTTCACAGTAAGATGTATCATACATATAACATTCTAAATCCACCAAAAAGTGAAAATCGTCAAAATGAGATCAGGCCATTTGTCCACATCGCGACGAAAGCGAGCAGGCCATTTGTCCGCGTCGACGACGAAATGTTAGTAAGCCTTTCAGAACACAAGACATACTATATTAGTTTGATATACTTTTATTATTATGCTACTTGTATAAATAAGCCATAAATAGTATAAATGCTATAATCAGTATTATTTTAAATTGCTGGTTATTATTTAATAATTAATTTTATTATTCAAGTTAAATGTATATATTTTAATAATTAATTTTATTTTTCAAGTTAAATGTATATATTTTATGATAAACTTATTTTTCCATATATGCTACAAGTCTTAGCTCAGGCTAAAATTATGAAGAAGCCTGTTAATCTATATTTCACATAAAAAAGACAGAAATTCTAAGAAGCCAGATATACAATATATGATTGTGCTGCCTATTTTGACTCAGATTTAAATTATTTAACTGATATTCACTGAATTATACATTTACACAACAATAAATACATTTTATTACAATTATTTATAAAGGGATCAATTACAATTTGTTTAATTGAAGGCATTAAAGACTGAAATAACAATATCGATGAAAATGAATACCATTAAAACAAAGTGAATCTACCATCTTCAAAAATGATGTTTTTAATAAATATCAATTTAGTTTGTAATTATAAAATAAAAATATGACAATTACATAACGTTAGAACATAACATGATTAAATATTATCACATGCAATTAATATGCGGCATGTATACAAGTAGTTCGTCATACTGGAACTGAATCAAACAAATTATTTGGGAGCGTTTGGCTTGCCATCGCATTCGGACATCCAACTTTCAATCTCGTCAACAGTACGTGGAACATCAGTGAGAAGATCTACACCTGTTTCTGTGATTATAACATCGTCTTCAATACGGACCTGAAATTTAAACAGTGTAATCTTCAACATTGTATCGTATTAAATATTGTTATGTTGCAATATCACAGCAGTTCCACTGTGAAATTTGTGAAATAATCATATTTGTAACAATTAGATTAGCTTGCTTACAACACAACCAATTAAAAATTGAACGCCATTCGAAAATTTTAGTAAATCAATAGCAAAATATTTAAATTAAGAATAGTTATTGTTAATATATGAATGTAATGTTTTGATTTATATTAGTAGAAACAAAATTTAGATTTGTAGGCAAACGATTTCTACACATTTAAAAAAAATGTTCTCGGACTTTTATATATATAAATATATATTTATATGTGTACGTTTTCCAAGATTGCGTATGACAAAGCTAGATCTGGTGACGGCCTGTTGTGAATATCGGGGATACAACATTTAGCAGCTTTTTGGTAAAAGGTCGACTTACAACTTGAAAAAATTGTAATTTTATTGGGAAAATAGAAATTCGAGTTTACACTTTTCCATTCGCATTAAGTAATTCTCCAATTTAATAACACAACATAGGCTTTATGCTGTTGTACAGGACATTATGTACTTATTAGTATACTGGCATCTAGCGCTTACCCCTCCAAATCCGCGGAATCTCTGAATCTGATCAGCAACAAGAAAGCGTGCTTGCTCAGGATTGGCTAAAGCTGCATCCAGTAGAACATCAATAAAATAACAACCGGGTTCAATTGTCAGGGCCATGTTTGCTTCAAGAGTACGCGTTGTTCGTAGTCGTGACAATCCATCCTCTTCTGAGCGTGGAGGAGCATCCTTAAATAGATTACAGTAAGTATAGCAATGTTTTGAGAACACCAATTCTATAATAAATAATGCAGACTTGTCATCGAACATCATTTTAAAATATCACATTGATTTTTAATCAATTCTGAAGGCATTAAAACAAATTCTGAATGCTTAAACAATTTTGAAGTCTTTAAAAACAAAAATAATCGTTTAAAAACATTTAACGAACATATTTTGATTCATGCACAGGTACATAAATAGACGAAATATGACATATTTAACAACACCAATTTCTAGAGGAAAATGAGGTCTCCAGAATAAAAGCATCCATTTTCTATTTAAAAAGAGATAATGAAGAGAATTCAAATGAAAATTAACAATGAAATACTTGTTGACCAACATTTTAATGTAAATTCACAGAATATGCTATTTAGATCGTTATTTAGAATATTAGAAAAATTAATTTAAAAATGAAGGATTTTTTAGAGAACAAGATTAATCGGTCACGACTGGCAGTAAAATTATTTTTATTCCTTAAAACAACAGGAAATCGAAATATAAGGTAATATTTTCGGGGAAGAGAACACCGAAATTACTATTTGGTAATTGCAAATCGCAACTCAATAAGTTGTTTTCAGTGAGTTGTTTTGTAATTTCAACGTTGACTGCTTTTCTTCTATTTGTTATAACTTATGCCGATTAATTCACATTTATGCTAATTTTGTGGCAAATATAATAATAATATTAATAATCACGACTTTGTTTTGAATATTTTGTTTCACCAATGCCGAGTTTATCGCATTTTACACAAATGATTGCATATTAATAGTTAAGTTTATTATAATATTATATTTTTAATATAAGCAAAACCGAAAAAAAAGCATTTGTGTTTAAAGCTTCACATAATCACAAACGGTTTTTAATTATAAAAGTCTAGTATAGGGAAAGCATAGAACTATTTATGTTTTTATGGGAGAGATTTCTGTGAATATATTCTGAAGGTTATAGTCTGTTTCTTTGCATATTTTGTACTAATTATATTTCATAGATCATGAGTAAATGATGGTAAATTTATAAAGTATATAGCCTATACTATGCAAATACTAGGGAATGCAAGGATGTCAAACACAGTTATGCTTTATGTGACTGTTGTTTACTTTGTAATTAGATGTATCCATTTATCACTTCAAACGTTTTGTATTATAAAATATGTATTTTCTGATTAGATATAGTACAAAACAATTATTATTTTACATATTTTAATTTACTTTAGTATCAATATAACATGCTAGAATATCCAAGAAAAATACTGCTATTAATAGTATTTGTCAATAAGGAATTAACTATTATTTTGATATTATTAATTATTATAATTTTTTAACACTTATTATTTTAATTACAGATAATAATGATAGTTATACATTTTAAACTGTTTATATTCAGTCTTAATAATGAAAAAGTCAAATTAATGAATTAGATAAAATCAAAATAACTTTTTCAACATGAATAGCAAGCCTATAAAAAAACAACAAGCACCAATTAAAAATGTTTACTCTAAAGAGTCTAGTACCCATAAATATGTCGACATTTTCATTTGTCACAAACATTTAAAGGAAACGAAAAAAATTGTGCTGACATTTTATCAAAACAGTTGAAAGAACAATACACATTTCAAGATATTTGTTTTAGTACACACTTCTACACATCATACTACATTTAGTAGAATTTCACTTCATTGTAAAACAAGTACGGCAATGTCGGATAAAACAATAAATTCAAATAATGAAACGAATTGAGCAAATATTCCATTTTCGACCGGACACTGTCCAGACAGAGACTGTTAGAATTTTAATAAAATGTATGCTAAAAAAGCGCATTTTATCCACTCCTGAAAAACCAAACTTCCTATCATCCGATTAAGCTGAAATTTGGTATACAGATAACGCCTAACGACTTGTGGAACGATTCCTATTTTCAAAAAATTAATAAATTGGTATCATTTTTATAACCTGATTACGTCATTATAAACTCCAGTTAGGAAACCTATGGGAAAATAACCATATATGCTATCACTTTTGTTTAATGCAACCAACTGACTTGATTATTTTTTCATCCGATTCCAGATCACAATATCTATATTTGTTGATATATTTTTATAATTATACTACTTATATAAATAAGCTGTAAGTAGTATAAATGCTATGAGTATTATTTTAAACTGTTGGTTATTTTAATAAATAATCTTATTATTCAAGCTAAATGGATATAATTTACGATAAACGTACTTTTTCTATTAACGTTGCAAAGTTTAGCTTCTAATATCATCGGAAAGTATGAAAACCCAGGGGGGTATATACCTATATCTATATGATAACATGCACGACATATAGTAATATTTACGAAGATTACACTACGCTAGTTCAATTGATGTAACTAAGTTTGTGAAAGAATTGTTAATAAAGTGAGAAAAAAACTATTTTCATGAAGAATCCCGATTTACAAACAAAAACACTGTTGTTTGGTTTTAGAAAGGTTCATTAATAAAAGCGACGTAAAAATACAACGGAAACTTTTTGATGAACTACAATATTAAAATAAATTCCGATTTAAACGATTTAAAATACACACATGAATGTACAATATACGTACTAAACATGAAAACAGTATACTAGTCCCAATGCACTTTGACTAATACACCGAATGACCGCAGATAGAGTCGGACAGAAAACGTACCATAATGTAGCCCCCGACGTCGTGCGTATCGACACCAATGAAATGACCAAGCCCATGAGGCATGAAAACAGCGCCAAGTCTCACGCTCATCATATCGTCGACATTGCCTTGCAGAAGACCGTGTTGTAAGAATTCCGCGAGGATAGTCCTCTCCGCCAGCAGATGCATGTCCACCCAGCTCACTCCGGGTCGACAAGCCGCCATTACAGCTCTATGAGTGGGTAATACATGCAGCTGCTATACTGTTATCATTTTCTGTCCATAATTCAGCGCTGGAACAACTGCCGGTTATCGGAACAGATGTGTTTGGCAGGAACCATTATCAGGGATAGACTATTAATTTTGTTCTAAAAATAGTTTAGTCACTTCATTTGAATAAAGAGAAATTACAATTATTGTATTGAACAAACTTGGAACCCATTAATTATAATGATAGAAATGAAGCATCCCCTTTTTTCTTGAATATGTTTCATGAGTTTTAATTTCAGTAATTTTCAGTAATTTTAGTACCTTGATAAAGTGATACATAAAAATTAAGAATTTGATAACTAGTTTTTTTAAAAACAAAGGTTTTAAACACTAATATTATAACATAATATCCTCTTTTTCGAAGGACACTACAGGTATATATTTAGATCTTTTGTTCGGTAAAAAAGTTATAATCATACTAGTAATATTTTCCACAAATTTTTAAAACTAACATTAAGAAACAAAACTATTATTATGTTTATTTCACTTTATATATGGTCAACATTTCTATTCCCAATAAAACACACAAGTAATGCCACACAAAATAATTTCCAACAAGCTTGTATACCCAATAAATCCCAGATGAGATGAAGTATCTTGCCTATACAACATACCGGTTGGACTTGAGCACGGCCTCGTAGACGATGCGCTGGTCCGGGGTGAACTTGCCGTTGATCGGGAACGAGCAGGTTATGTCGGAGCAGTAGCAGTAGTACTCGCCGCCCATGTCGAAGAGGCACATGTCGCCGTCCTGGATGCACCGCTCGTTGGGCTCACCCGCGTGTCCGTAGTGCAGCACGGCGCAGTTTCCGCCACTGACAGAGTGTTAACAGGGGGGGCGGAGTGTCCACGCCATAATTACCAATACTGTTCTTCAGTCTTTTCAGTTCCACTATTAAATATTTATCGGAACAATATGATTATGTTAATCTGGAAGTGCATAGGTTTTCACCGCGATTCTAAATATATATTTCTCTAATCATATCTGGTTAGCAGTCTATTTTGTAACAAAAATATGCTTATTATAGTTATCACTAAGCAGAATAACGTTATATCAGTGTAACAGTATAAAATATTAAAATAGTTTGATGCATACGAATTTTGAAAATAAATAAAGACTCTTTGATCTCATTTTTAATTATGTGTTACGTCATCAAGTTCTCCAATCTGTATATTCTACAAAAATATATGTCATTAAAAGTGTATTAAAAATTAAGTAAACACTGAAACTTTCAGACCGATAATTTTAGCAGATTTTCAGTAGTAAAGAACCAAAATAGGCGGGTAAATTGGGCTCCCCTCCCCATTGATACTTTTAAGGGTCAACTAAGATACTAACAAAGATTGGCCGTTGTTTAGTCTAAACTGGATCGAAGTCATCGATTTCTTTGTAAAAGTTATTTTAATATTGCTAAATTAATATTAATTATCAATTTGTTAATTAAGTGTAAACTTCAATTGTCACTGATGATACTAATATTTGATCCATCCAATTAAAATCTATATCAACCAAAAACATTGAATCGTTATCTTTGTCAATCGAATTATCTACGAAATCTAGAAATTATGTCAATTAAGTGCAGATAAAAGGTCAAATTGATCTATTATAATACATTAACGTATCACCATGAAATTTAAGAATACGTGATAACTTATGTAATATATTATCTACTCATCTCTAATATTTATATTTTAACTTATATGTCCACACAACCTGTTTTGAAGGCCATAAAAGGTGACACAATGGTGCATTGTGAATCAGTACCATAGAAGACTCACGTAGCTCCAATACAGCAGTAGGCACAGTGTCGCATGCCACCATTGAAGTAGCAGTAGTGCTGGAACATGCTCTCAGCCTGATACTCAAACATTCCTGGACGCATGTGTCGCATCAGATGCCGATGTGCCTGGCTGCTCAACCGATTTGCATAACGCATCACCTCGATCTCCATCGGGGTTTTGATAACACGGCTGGAGCGAGCGAGAGAGAGAGATAGAGAGAGAGAGAGAGAGAGAAAATTGTTGAGGGAATTGTTCGTATAAAATAAATAGAATCATTAAACTAGAAACCGAAACAAACAACATGCAATTATTATTTGTCAAAACAGGATCTGCACTATTAATTTAATAATCATTACATTCAGAGTAGCAGATACATCAGTTAAAATCCAAGTAAATAAGAAGAAATTCATTATATTGGAGGTGCAAAATTAATTTTTTGTGATATTGGAAAATCGCCAAAATATTATTTATTTAATTATTAATTTAATATTTTACAAAAAAGCATTTAAGATTAGAAAACCTTATTTAAGTAATTTTCTTATTAATAATTTATTATGTGACCGGTCAACTTGAATAGTCCATTTTGATTTTACTGAAAATTAGATTGAACAATAATTATAAAAAAACTACATTATATAAAAAATTGAATTTAATGATTTAACGTTTAAAATGTAAATAATTACCATTACTTACCATTCAGATATTTCAGTATGAAGAATAGAGTTGTTTACGTTGAATCTATAATAAAAAAATAATTTAAATAAAAAAGTCGTGTTAATAATAAATAAAGTATTGTCCACAAAAATTCTATATTTATGGGAGACAATTAATCAATAGTATGTTTAACTTTTTAACGTATCTTTCAGTAAATAAATAATTATTAGCATACAAACTGTGAAGAAAAGGTAGATGGGATGGATTTAGAAATTGTCATTTAGGAGAAGGGAATCTGGAGCGGAATTGTTTATTCGTCATAAAATAAACCAGAAAAGAATGATTTCCACATTAAATAATTGTGAGAAATGTCGTTATAAACTAACTTTTTTAATTGTTTTAGGATATTACATCTTCATTGGTTTTTGGTACACTTTTGTAACACTTTTTCATAGTTTTAGTAGGCAATTTCTACATACGGTTTTCAAAATCAGCCATTCACAACTTTATGTTCATATTCTAGATTTCAACTACTTTTATGAACAAATGTCATCATGAATTCTTATCAGTTTCAAAACTGATTTCTGTTATTTTTTTGTTAGCTTTTTCATGAAGAACATTAATTTTCGGTAACAATACCAAATCTTGTTATTTTCTGCATTTTCGTAAGCTTCACCGTCTCTCGACACAAGTATAAAGGACAATGTCAACTTTAGCGATGATGTTGTTTCTTGTTGAAACTCTTGTTTTCAAGCTTCAGAGATCCCTTCCGTTGCACCGTTGCAAAGAATATCGCTCTCTGTTTCACTTTTTTTATACTCAGTCAAGGTAATTCACGTATCTAGGCGTGACAGTGATGTAGACTGATTTGATTATCACCTATACGTTCTTCAATCCACGCATAACATTGATGTAATCTTTGATAACTATTCTGGCATGAAGAATTTGTAAGATTACTGTATACTAGAAATTTCCATGTTAATGGAACACCCATGTTTCGCCATTGTATGATCATATGAAATAAAAAGGATCATACAAAGTAGGTACCTCACAAAGCTATTTTATGTCTACTCACTGATTCAATACAAAGATTCAAGGGCGACCAGATGTAATGTCTGTGAAACTCACTGTTTAAAATAATTATATTTTGATACAATCATTTTCCTAGGCATTGCAAAAAAAAGAGTTTTAAATGCGTAGCAACCTTGTTTAATATGCGAATAATAACTGAAGGACAAACTAATATTGGTTGTTTAATTAAGAATACATTTTAAAGACTCACTCTCCAATCCCGTCAAAAGTGGCCTCCCGAGTGAAATTTCCACTGTCTGTGTTTTGACCACGCTAATTTTAAAGCAAAATTGAACAAATTAAATAAATAATATTGTCAACTTTACAATAATACACTTCATCACATTGTAACGAAGAAAACTTTAACGTTTTTAACACGATCAAAAGTTATACTTACAAGTGTCAACAACTGGGTAGGGTTTCGTCTTCGAAGAACATCACCAATCTGTAAATCAAAATGTTGAATCATTATTGTATAAATATAAACTATAACACGTCTGTGGATAAAAAAATATTCAATAATATTTCAGAAAAATAAATTTCATAAGATTTTAACGCCTAACCTCATCAACATAACGGACTTCGTCGACAGCGTACTTCTCTTTTACTTGCTCCGGTGTAAATAATGTTCCCATGACAACTGCATAACTTTCGGGCAATCGCGGCATAAAGAGGATAGAGCGTCCAGTGCCTACCTCGATAGCGCCAACAAATTCTGGTTCGAGAACTCCAAATGTCCAATGGAAGAAGGACTCCTGGTTACATTGGGATTTGTAGCAAAAAAGGTTATAAAACAATATTAATGAAAACGTAATAAACGTACTATATCAAGTTTCACTTTTCAATTTTGTAATCATTTTATAATACTTAGGAATTTATTCAAACGTTTATGAAGATTAAATAAAAAATAAAAACTCTAAATACGTGTTTCTGCCAATAAGCAATTATGATAAAATACAATATATACAATGACAATGTGCCCTGACAATATATACAAAATGACAACGTGCCCTGACAATTATACGTCTAAAAAAATCATATTAAAAACTGCTAAACAAAAACTGCAAACAAAGTATTACTATTAAAGAACATTATAATATCTATAAGAAAAAAGCATTACAATTTTACATTAATTAGTGGTTGTTGCCATGGTGTTGGATGGTCATGATAAATTCTATAATATTAATATAATACTTATTGTAATTGGACATCAGAATATACATAATATAAATGTACTACTGTGTAAAAAGGCACAATAAAATATATTTGCTGAAAAAATAATCATGCATAATCCAAAAATGAACACATTGAAACTTATAGTTTTCACTGTTAACCCTTCGTCCGTGGACATATTTATAAGGTTTTATTCGTGGAGGGTATTTTACCCCCCTGGAAAACAAACTTCCTGTCATCCGATTAAGCTTACATTTGGTATACAGATACCTTATAAAGACATGTCGAGCTTTTTTATTTTCAAAAAAAGTAATCAATTAGTATTAATTTTCTGAACTGATTACGTCATAAACTCGAGTTTAGGAAATATCTTTTGATCAATGAAAAAAATTATTGAATTGATTATTTTTGCATCTGATTCCAGATCATTTGAGCTATATTTATTATTATACTACTTATATAAATAAGCAATATGTAGTATAAATGCCATTTTATTATTCAAGTTTAATGTATATATTTTACAATAAACTTATTTTTTCTATTAACGTTGCAAGTTTTAGCTCTTAATATCATCGGCAAGTATACTATGTTCTAAGCGTTTGAACGTTTTACTTATTAATTGCTGTAACGAAAAACTTTTACTGAATACAGAACACAGTTCCAGGAAATCTAAAAAAAACTCCAAGAATAGCTAAAGTTGTATAATAATCCAGGGGCTTTCTAAGAATTTCAAAATCGCCTTCTAATTGAACGAATTTCAGGGCATCAACTTGGTTACAAAGGTCTCATAAGTACCCTTTTGCACCTAATTATTGATGTACCTAATTAATACTTAGATTAGAAGTGAACGATGAAAGAAAAACAAAATGACAACGTTTAAGTCACATATCTTGCATTGGTTTAACTTTGGTATCCAACGCAGCCTCACTAAATCCGAGGCACGCAACCTTAGTTATAGTGTGATTTGTTTACTTGTCACTACGACGCAGATGTATGCTAATTATAGCGCACTAACTATATTACGTTACGATATTTATATCTGCGATAGCGAATGTACTCAATAATAGGCGAACAACTAAAAATGTCGCAGATTGTAACAAGTGTTGTTTTTCTCAAATTATTGTTTAACCGCTCACGACACTTTACTTATAAAATCACACATCACACGACAAAGTACATATCCACATTTTGAGAATCTATTTTAGTGAGTTCTTCATAAAAAGTTTCCAAGGTTGGGCAATGCTACATTATACAAATATGTATTTGTGAACATGTTACATTTTTAAAGACTATTTCTAGTGTACCTCAATATTCAAAAAAGAATTGTAATGTCTAATTAAGGTTGAAATCACATAATGCATACTTAGTAAATTATAGAATAAGATATACATAACCTGTCATGTGCAACCATTTGGTAGTAAATGAACATTTGATGATCATTTTCCAAAATGTTTCACGTTTATTGTCTATGACGTCATCCTTGGTTTAAAAACACTAACCGAATCATTTTATGATTTAAATGTATATTTTTATAATCTCTAATGATAAAATTGGGCAATAACAAATACTTTTATTATGAAAATTAATTATTTATGACGTTTAATCCATACTGCAGTGCAATAAAAAGTCAAATGTACAAATTCACGTTAAACAATTTTTTTAATTGAAAATCTTCTTGATCAATACATATAGCCATAATATACCTCTTTGGTCAGTCCTATTGTTATTATTACAACAATCAAAAAAAACATTAATTCAAATGTTTCATTACATAATTGATGCAAACACTGAAAACGCCTTCAATAAATTATAATTAAATTTATAGATCATAGCAATAATATCATATATATATAAATAATGTCTTCCCCACTTTTGAATAACATACTTCTATTAATGAGGAACATTTAGTCTCCTCAGCTTTAATCCTATACAAGGCCTCATAGGTAAAGGTAAAAATTTCAGAACATACTCTAAACAAGATAACAATAAATGAAATGAACCCTAACCAGTTGCTCACCTGTCTGAAGACGAGTTCATGATCAGAGGAGTCCCGTAACTGTGCCTCCCCACCGTGCAGCAGTACAACGGCATCATCACGCACGTCAGGCTGTCTGGCCCTCAATCGTGTCAAAAGACGCTCACGATTGAGCCGATGAAGCTCCATAGAGACTTCCAGGTTGGACTCTGGGCCCTGACGAAATACGGGTATATTTCTGTGCGCTGCGCCGGCCATTCTGGGTGTGTAGCTATACAGATTTAACAAGTCAATGAATATTATTCAGCTTTGTTGCCACTCGTCCGGATTTTAGGTTTTTGGGATCTTTTTTTTAGAAAATTTGTTTTTAATATAATAAAAACTAAAGGGTGAATGGGGTAGAGGGTGAAGTAGTGTAGTAATGATGACTCTATGTCATTACATAGTTTTCCATTTTCATATTTTGTTTTTCAGATTATTTTGTTCTCCCCTAACTCTCCAACATGGGCTCTGCTTCTGGGCGCCGATAGGGGGGCTTAGCCCACAGACCCCCGTCCGGATTTATTTTATTTTATAGAGAGTGGCAAATAGTTGAAAACTTAGCGAAACATGACGAAGTTTATTTTAAAATAATAATAAACTTTTACCAATTTAACACTATAACAGATTTCGCCGAAAATATTACCTAATGAATAGTATATATAGACAAACAATTTGGTTGAATTTGATTCAAATGATATAAAGAAACTAGTTACTTTAAATAAACATACTATATTATCCCACTTATTAAAAATTTATAACTAACACACAACGTATATATTACAAAAAAGTATTTAGAAAATATATCTTAGAAAATTATTAATTTACAGATTTACTATGAATATAAAATTAATAAAAATCAAATAAATTGTCTATAAATTTAGCTAGAAGCAATAGCATAATAAAAATATTTAAAATACAATATAGCGGAGATCTGTGAAATAGTCCGTTTTTAATGAACAATTAACATGATTATTTTTTCTTCAAAAGTTAAAATATAAAGAATTATTTTATCATTAATATACATATTTTAAGATTTCAAAATTGTACTACATAACAAACATGAAAACGATGGGTTTATTGGTGTACTCCATATATCTAAAGTACATATAAAACTTTTAAACGCTTACCAGTTAGACCGAATGATATCAAGACAACAATGTCAACAATCAAGCACAAGAGTGAAACAGAACAGAGTGTTCTGAGCTATATAATGATTCTCGTTATTGGCGACACATAAACACCCCTTCAATAATTATATGAAGTGATTGGATAGTTGAATATAATTATGTAGATACGAAAACTTTCTGGCACTTGGACATTGTACTGTCTATATTAATTGATATTTCCAAAATAAATAAAACTATATTTAATACAGTATAAAATTAATGTAAAAAGTCAAATGTTATAGAAGATGGTTTGGCATTAAAAAATTAGAAAACGACTTACATCATAGTACTAAATAAGACATAAATCAAAGTTAAACATGGAACCGTTTATTTTATAATAAGTGAGATTTTTCGTAAATAACTACAACCACAATCAACTAATTTTACATGTTTCAATATATTTAGAACATTATTGACTATAGCAAAATTGTCAAAAAATGCTTTACAATATAGATCACAAAAAAGAAGACAAAAAACGTTAAAATGAGGTAAACGGGAACTTTTGAAAGATGTTAATTCTTTTTTAAGTAAACATAGAGACATGTTATATTAGTAAATAGTTTCTTATAGATTTATTGTGCGTCAAATTGTTATTTACCCACAAACTAACGTGAGAAAATATAAAACTTTCAAAGTAAAGCTAATTTAGATTGCAAACAAAAATGATAGGAATTAATTTTTTTTGAAACAAAATGTGTTTTCTTGAAACAAAAATATATAAAGTCACCTACGATAAGTCCAAAAATTTAATTAAAACATAAAGAGTCATCAACCAAGAATATTTATAAAAAATATTTATAAAACATTATCAATAAAACAATATAAATTTAAAGAATATTAGATTTAGGGATTTATCGAAACTGAAGTTTATAATATACTTTACCTTAGCAGTATCATGGAGATTTGGAAGCTTAATTAGACAGAGGGTGGGGTCAATTTAATCCAAAATAATTTAACCTACGCAAATAATATTAATAAATTTAGTACATTATTGTGTAGTTTATCACAACGATTATAAAGATATAATTTGCCTTTGAGAAATATAGATTATTGTCAATTTTTAAAATGATGCATAAGTAATTATAAAATAATTTTAAAGTTAAAAAATAATATTAATCGTTATTACAATAATGTAAATTATTTATACTTTATCTGGAATTTTTTTATATTAATAGCAAAATATCCAATTAGATTTTGGTTCAAAATTAAGCGTTTAATCTTTATTAAAAAGTTTACACCTGATTGAGCTATAATTTCGAAAGCAATGGCTAAATATTTTATATCTCTATTTTCAGCAATTATTAGAATGGATAGAAGTAATGTCATAATTTGATCTTTTATAACAAAAACATGTTTGGGGATATTTAAAATTTAACGACATTATTAGTCACTAAAAATTAAGTATTTTAAAAATATTTTCTAATTTCTTTATTGAATTCACATAAAAAATGTTTAAAAAGATTGAAAACGGAAAAAAAGACTAAGTAATTGATATGAAATTTGTAATTAAATTGTCAAATATGTGAATTAGATTTCACAAAAAAAAAACATTTTAATAATAAATATGCGTTTATTATGTATTGAACAATGTTATGATCAGATATCGCCAAAAGAAAATACTTTAAAAAATACTTATCATTTCCTAACAATTTTATAATTAAAGTATTCATACTTAAATTTAGATCACATCAGACTTAATGATATAAAATACGCTTTCAAAACACACAAAATCTACTTCACAGAGAAAAAGTAAAAACAAAAGAACAACTTATCAGAATTGTTTATTAAAAGTGATTCGTACGCATCAAGCCAATCAATACATATTACTAAGTAAATATTTGCACTAAAAGACAAATAGTTTTCAATTAAAAGCTTCTTTACAAAATTACTTTTTAAAGAATTTAGCAACATATTTCTAGTAATCAAATGTTTAGATAATAAGAATTATTCATTATATTAATTAGTACAATGGATTTCGTACATTTTAAATATCTAGCCCTAAATAATAGAGATACAACTGCTTATAATTCTATTTAACACTAGTATAACAAAAATACAAGGCTGCATATTATACATTATAATGCTACAATAAAATAATCCATGTGCGTCACTAGAATCATTTAAATAGGTAGCTCAACAACTGACTGGGACAATACGTATATATTTCCGTCCATTTTTCAGTATAACTGTTACAATTTCGGCATTTTATTGTTGCAAAATGAAACCAATCAACCAAAAAACAAAAATTATTGAAGGTAAACATAAAAAAGCAGCATACGATTGAATTAATATGAATATAAAGATAATTACAATAACAAAAATTAATCATAACTATAAAATCAATGGGTGATCACAAAAAACAACAAGTTCAATAAGCGCAAACCAATAAAATGTATTGGTTAATTAT
This sequence comes from Coelogynopora nodosa, assembly GCA_034780555.1. Classification (NCBI taxonomy): domain Eukaryota; kingdom Metazoa; phylum Platyhelminthes; order Proseriata; family Coelogynoporidae; genus Coelogynopora; species Coelogynopora nodosa. The sequence continues at coordinate 15,059 of JAUZND010004165.1, forward strand.
CAAAGAAAGGCAGTTGGGTCAATCTGGGTTCTATAAACAAGCCATCGATTGTATTATGGTGTAGACAATAATGTTATGTCAGAAGACTTGCAGGCAGCGGCTATCATAGTTTGCTAACAAGTGATGGTGGAGGTCTGTCGTCCTTGGCAGCAGCATCCTGACTGGAGTGGAGCAGGTGGAGGTGTTTCACTGGTGGAGATTCGAAGGCGGCATCGATCGCCTCTTCAATACTGGACACCAGAACGAAGGTCATACTCGCCTGTCAATAGGGTGGCCAAATATATAGGATGACTTCTTGGTCAGAGATAACAAATATGACTTATTTATACGGTACCGCCTAGTTAGAACAGGATCATGCCGAATAGTATACAAAGCTGATCTAAATTATGAAATAAATATACGGTGGGCCTAAAAGTAGTCGAACTTGAATGCAAATCTATTTTATTAATTTGCATCTATCATAATGCTGGTGTTATGATGCAAAACTATGAATTCAAACTTCAACATATACTGTAATATTAAAAATACTTAAAGAGGGTTCAAATTGATCCAAACGCAATATTTTCTTTAAGGCTCAATGGATTTCACTCTGGTTAGAAAATATTTTTCATGATCAGATTGTACTCAGACTGTCAGAAATAGTATTTTCTAAAACAAAAATAATTGCTAATTGTAGTGAACTGTAGTAGTCATAGATAATAACCTTCACACTATTATTTCCTAAATTATCCATAAAATAGTCAGACTAACCTAGTGTTATAATCATGTTAACATGAGCATATAGAATAAAATAATTGGTAAACAGCTTGTTTAATACATACATACTCAATAATAGGATGGTATGCTCGATTAATGCAAAATGTCAGGATAACTAAGCTAAATAAATACACATTCGTTAGTAACAAATGAAGTACTCTTTGACATTATTATGCACGATAATGCCGTACAATGAAATGCAACAAGGATCACCACTACTTCACTAAAAACAATCCGAACTATAATTCCCGAAAACTTGTCCATGTTAACCAAGAGCAGGCTGAACCGAGAGGTCAAGTCCTGCTAGTCAAGAGTAGAGTAGATAAGAACCCACCTTGACGGCCTCGGGCAGCTGGTCCAAGTCCCCGCGGCACCCGGCAGGCAGGATCACCCTAGTCAGACCGGCACGACAGGCGCCCAGCACCTTCTCCTTCACCCCGCCCACGCGTAACACCGCGCCGCGCAGGGTCATCTCCCCGGTGAGCCCGGTGTCGGCCCGAGGAGGCCGGCCCCAGGCCAGGGAGATCATGGCGACGGTGAGGGTGACCCCGGCCGAGGGGCCTTCCTTGGCCACCCCGCCGGCAGGCAGGTGGACGTGGAAGTTGTGTTTGGACAGCCAGTCTGCTGAGATCGCCAGCTGCAAAGACACACGGGTTCCCCGGCTTAACGTGTATTAATGCACTTATTGGAGCAACGTTTTGTTCTCGATTAATGTTATATATATATCTAGTATCACTATTATATGGAAAAGGTACAAAATAAAAAAGGTGCGTATATTGGGAATATCTCAACCCTTCGTACGTGGACTTTGTAGGGTTTGCTACATGGAGAGGGGTATTCCCCCCCCTGAAAACCAAACTTACTATCATCCGATTAAGCTGAAAGTTGGTATACAGATACCTCCTAAAGACTTGTCGAGCATTTTTAATTTTCAAAAAAATTAATTGATTGATATAATTTTTATGACTTGATTACGGCATAAACTCCTATTAGGAAAACTATAGGAAAATAAACATATATGCTATATATTGACCAATAAATGCTAAAACGTTTGTTCAATGCAACCAATTGACTTGATTCTTTTTGCATTTGATTTCAGATCATAAGATCTATATTATTTTGTTGATATATTTTTATAATTATACTACTTATACAAATAAGCTATAAGTAGTATAGATCTTATAGTAATAATCAAGTTAAACCCCTCCACGTACGAAGGATTAAGGAAGCTAGGCGCGCAAGTTAGAGAAATACATTTGACGAACTCATTGATGAGATGATCTTGTATCTTATTATTTATATTATGATACTAAGTTAATGAATGACATATTATACCAATCACAAATGTTTCATCTCCTTCTATGTATATAACAAATTAGCCATGGCTCTACTGTTCCTATTTATATTTTTTTATGGATATACATAATTAGATATTTAAAAGTATTTCGTCGATCACTCACGAGTTCGTCCACGACCAATGAAATGTGACTCTTTTCAACATTACTTTGACCGATGTAAGCTGAACAGAATTTTGCTTTTAAAATTCGAGAAAATGGAATTAATGCCCCAAAATACCCCGAAATAAAACATTAAATAATACCGAGCCAACATTCGTATAATTATATTATAACTTCATCAGAGAGAAAGAGACGGCCAGAAACAATATTGTTTCAAACTATGGAGCAGCACCAACCTTGTCAGTATTGGCCCGTATCCAGGATAAGGCCAGCATAGCCGACTCTCGTATCACCTTGCCCAGACTGCCGGTGAGCTGTGTGAGCTTCCCCTCTCCATTGGGCAAGGCGGAGGTCTCCACGAAGACCACTTCCCCACCGAAGGGTGTGTAGACCAGACCTATCGCTACACCCGGCTGCGACACGCGGAAGAAGTTGTCATGCTCGAACTCACGGGGCTGTGTGTTCCACAATTGGTCAAGAGTAGTGACATTTTATGGGAGAGTAGAATTTTGTAATTTTAAGATAATAATATGACACAAATTAAATGTATAAGATATAGTTTTAACAAACAAACACCTAAACTATCAACCTATCAAACTATTAATAAAGGTCTTAAAAAGCAAGTTACTTGAACGCACCACAAGCGTTTCAATGAGGGGTCTAAGTTTCCTGGGTGCGCCAAATATTTAATAATATATATAATGAATAACGGGGTGTTTATTACTTTTCCTAAAATATAACTACATTTATGTCAGGTTATTCATTCATCTAGAGATATATATATATATTATTAAAAATTTCCCTTGGTTGCACTTCTGCCCCATATTCTATATCACTATGACCATCTATTTTTGAAATGTATATATCCAAGAACCACAGAACCGGGTGGTGAAAAAAATAAGTATAATTGCATATTATTCATTGAATAGGTTATTATGTACATGGGTGTTTATGAATATATTTGACACCAAATATTTGCATTCCAAGGAATCACCGAGTATAAACGTCATACTTATTATAATAGTTATGTCCTACCCCGCTAACCTAACCACTCACACCAAGGATGTCCTCCAGAGCCGCAGCGTCCACACGAACCGGTAGACTGGGGATACTGCTGGTAGATGTCGGTGCCGAGGACGAGTTGTGTCTGTTCTCAGCGACACGCACCGCTACAGCGCGACACACCGCTGCCAACTGACGTTCGAGGGACCGCACACCTGCTTCACGCGTGTACCAGTCGACTGATTGTATATGAAGAGAACGTAACATTCAGCAGGTGGAGGTTTCAATTAATTATTTTGAAAAAAAGACAACAAATATAAAAGATAAAGGAGTTGAATAAGCGATACATAATAATATATCATATTTTTCAACCGATTTAAATTGGTTGTTTTGAATAACGTAAAGGATTAAAATTATTAAATAACGAAAGAAATTAAACAACGTAAATATTTTAAAGTAAAATATGACCATGTTTTTTCAAGATTGTCCAATTTAATTGTTATAATATTAAAAAATAAATACCATATTTAAAAAAAATGTAATACACTTTTCGAAATTGATATCTAGAGTGATATAAATAATATGTGATGAATTTATCATTGTTTAAGTATGTACAAGATATTAATATAAATAAACAAAACATACTAAGCAGGCTGACAGTTGCATCGGGTAGTTCCAATTCACTGTCGGAAAGACCGTGTTCAGCGAGCTGCTTTGGAAGGAGATGATTCTTGGCTATGTGAACCTTTTCAACTTCGGTGTAGCCTACAATAAGCGAACATACCAGTTTATTTAATATATATTATTTATACATATTGTAGGTTATCATATAGAATTTTATAATTAATCGAATTATTGTTTAAAAACAAAAAGGAAGTTAGCAACTATATTAAAATATATTAATAATAGGTTTAAAATATTCTCAATTTAAAGTAAACAGACAGGCATAAGTTAGTGAAAATTTTAAGGAATTATTATATTTATTGTCAAAATGGAAGCTAAACTGAAAAAACAATAATAATTAATGTTTATTGAAGTTTCTAATCAAGCTAAATTGTTTAATGTTAAAGCTGTGTGAGTTTAAAGTTTAGTTAATTTTTTGTCTCACAATTAAAATAGTTTCCTAACAATCAAATATTATATTTTCAATAAACAACATATTTTACAGATTGAAAATGTTCGCTCTTTTTCTAAGGAGTGGTTTTTATTATTGATAACTATTTTTGGTTATAAATTGCTAATTTCAAATTATTTAAATGAGTTCTAACTAGGATATTACGAATGTTAAGGTTATGACGGAGGGAAATTTGAATGATTGAAAATTATAATATCTATTCTTTTGAAAAACGGATTGCAATTATAATATAATGAATAATGGTATTACTAGTATTGCTATGTTATGTTGTTTATAACTAAAACATTATGTTATGAAGCTTTTTAAAGGTCATTATATTCAAATGCGTCGGTCGCATTCGCTATAAAATGTTTGAACAATTACTTATAAAAACCGGATTTTAATTCGAACGACATTGATTCAGACATAAAAATACTTTTAATATCTAAGTTAATTCAACTAAAAGAAACATACTAACCATACTGTATACATATAACAAGAACAAATAATTACATTGCATTATAAAACATTATGAAAACTATTTTAGGTGTGTAATTAGTAAGTGACAGCTGCGGCCCACCAGACAGATCGATGATCTCCATGCGGTCGAGGAGCGGCGAGGGAATGCCGAAGGGCGTGTTGGCCGTGGCGATGAAGAGCACCCGACTCAGGTCGAAGGGGAGGGCCAAATAGTGGTCCACGAAGCGCAGGTTCTGCTCCGGGTCGAGCACCTCCAGCAGGGCCGAGGCCGGGTCTCCATGGACACCGCCAGAGGACAGCTTGTCCACCTCGTCCAGAAGGAAGACGGGGTTGGCGGAGCCGGCCTGTCGCATGCCCTGGAGGATCTGGCCGGCCAGCGCACCGATGTAGGTGCGCCGGTGGCCGCGGATGGCGGACTGATCGCACACACCACCCAGCGAGATCCTGCCCAGTGGGAGTGGCATGGTGCCCGCGGCTTTAGGTATATATTTATTTGCAGAATTAAGGACATCTTACACATACTATGACTTTTTTGCTGCTATAATTTTCTGGGTATGAAACTTTTCCCTCCTCATTTCAGACGAAAATATGAATATATTATAACCAGCCATTTGCATAATAATCAATTTTAAATATTCTATATTAACTATAAATTTCAATAAACATTATGTGTCACATGAATAAACAATACATTTTCAAGTTAAATGGTTAAAAAAGTTAAATGTTCTAATACTTCTTAGATGTGGAACACCGTGGGTTGGGCGCACCAATAGCTTTCATCATAGCCTACTTTATTTTACAGGGTGGTTTTGTCAAGCCTTCGCCGCGCCGATGGAGAGACATTCACATCACATAAGTTCATTTGATATGTACAATATGCATCCCTTTAATTTTGACGAATTGTTTCAAAACAATTCCAAAATACTATACGAATTTATCGATTTTTAAGAATATAAACAGAAGTTTAAATTTCATATTTCATTAAGTTGTAAACTCATTATGCCTTTTGACCGAAAATATTACACTATAGTAAGTACAATAAACAACGCGTCCCGCAAAACAAATAGATTAATCAGACAAAGATAATCATTCGGATACTAAATGTATTATACAATATATTTATATACCCGACATTTCCAACTACTGGTTCAACAAGTACCCGTAAGGCAAAACGTCGTGTCTATTTAACAAACTCAGTATTCGAATAGATTTTTATTGTTTTAATCTTCTAATCTTCACATTGCAAAGGTTTCTTTATCGGTCCAACTGACTTAGCTAGCCAGCGACAAACGAATGAAACGAAGGAACAATAACGTAAAAAATTAGATTTGCTAAACCACTAACATATTATGTCATGTTATAAATTATGTTTAATTACTTTTGAGTTGTGGAAGCAGAACCATAAAGCGCTCAGCACTAGATTTGCATAAAATAAATAAAAAATTAAGTAAATTAACTCCTGAATATACATTTAATATAAATTCTTGTAATTGTAATAATATTTTTATGGATTATTATTTTATTTATTATTAACAGATTTTTAACATTTAGACATTTTTTTAAACATTTTGTTAAGAGCTAGTCGTAAAAGATTCAAATATTAGTTTGGTATGTATCTTTTTATTATAAAAGTTCGGCCCCAACATTGAGCACAGAAATGTATGATCTAATTGCAGTACATTAAATAAAATATATAATATAATTAAGGTATATTATATAACTAAAAAGATTTTTGATGCTGATAAATATACTACGAATAAAGTTCTTACATAAGAACTTACATTATATTAAATAATTTAAAAATTACCATTAAACCTGTATTTCACCTTTCCTTAATTACCCACTATACTAATCGTACCTACTAGCTATCTACGCTAAACGTTTTAATTAGACACAGCAGTTTACTTCAATGGACAAATAAGACTTTCTCGGTCATGCAGCTAGACTAAGACGACCACCAACCTGTAAAACTGACGGCCAAGCGCCCTGGCGATGCTGCGTCCTATGGAGGTCTTGCCCACCCCGGGAGGCCCCACCAGACAGATGATGGGACCACGGAGCGACTTCTTGAGTTGACTCACGGCCAGGTGTTCCAGGACACGTTTCTTGGGCTTCAGCAGACCGAAGTGGTCCGCATCCAGAGTGACTCTGTAGCCCACGGGACAAACAATGGACATATTATTCGAAATACAAAAACACACTTGGCATAATAACACAGTCTAGTCTATCTATGACTGAAAAGTATTTTCGATACATGTAACCTATAAAATGTTGACAAGTAAGTTGCTAATGATTTACACGATTAAAATTTAATTAAGAAATATTTATGTTATGCATAACAGAAAAATAAATGTCCAATTCAATTTTTTAAAATTTATACAATGAAATTTAACCCACTTTTTCCTTTTATTTTTTAAGTTTTAGATAAATATTCGATTTACACTGAAAAACACCGATTTACAGAGAGACTTACTTGGCCTTTTCTAGATCCAATTGATCCTGAGTAAATTTATTCCAGGGAAGATCAAACATGAAATCCAAATAGTTCCTATAAAATTGAGAAAAATTTAATAATATACTGAATTGCTTAAACCGATTAGGTTCGACAAAATAGAATTTAAAAGAATACTAATAACAATATTATATTAAATTAGATTACATTAACAAATGCATTAACATGACAAATAAACCAGTGATTTTTATATGAATTAGAGACTTTTCTTAAATTTTACGGTGATATGTTTGGCATTTATTGACATTTCCTAAAGTTTGAATACAAAAATCCATTCGGTATATTAAAATAACTAGTTGGCGGTACGCCGTATCTGTTCGGTATAAACGTTTCATTGATTCGATCAGATGTATGTCTCTGACTGATTCCACCTATGGATTCCATCAATTTATCCAAATGTAACCGACTGATTGAAAAATATTTAATATATCATAACTTTTATATAATCTAACATTTAAAATAGTGCGACATAACTAATGGCCGTACTAGTTTGGTAAGTAGAATCAATATTTAAAATAGATATGTTTTGTAATATAAATGAAATTTCAAAGTAATTAATTTTATTCAACCAAAACAAAGAATGGTATATTAACATATCAGAACGATTATGTTTTTCATAAGTTCTTAAAAGTAGTACAATTTGAATATATTTTTTATGTCATATTATTTATTGCGTCAAAAATAATCAATATTAATTAATGGCAACTGATCAAAAGTCTTCGTTTTCAAATTATCGAACTCGTTAACGCTCTTAATATATAACATAAAACATTGGCTTTGGCGCAATAACCATTAATATAGCACAATACAATAAAACAAAGACAAAAGAGTACTTGCAACGTATAGATATAATTTAAATAATAATCATAATTCAGCTTATAATAATGTAATAGAAATATTGACAATTACCTGAAAATATTTTAGCATGCAGCAAAGAAATTACTTCAACATATTATTCTGTTTTAAAATCAAGCAACAACATTATTTTTAAACTTAAAAGATGAAGATTACTATTAATGAAAAGAGTTACATTATGGGGAATAGATTTATATTAAGCATTATTCAGCTTTAATTTTATCTGAAACATATAGTAAACATCATATTATAAAAGATGAAGATACCTCGTCAGTCATAAAGTTCATTTACCCAATTGTTATATAATTCAGTATATTATATTGTAAATTAAAGCAATATTATACAAATAGACTTCGTGAAAGCGTTAGCCTCCCAAGTGCAATCTAGAAGTTTCCGTTAGAACTCCTACGAGCCGCTAAACACACACGACTGACACAGAGGCAATCCGACCTCACTGGGAGGCTCTTGCTATATATACAGCTAAGGCGTGAAGCAGTGGAGCAGCCAGGGAGTGGCAGATCTCACTTGGTGATAGCATAGTCGGGCATCATGGGCGACATCTGGACCAGGCGGCGTATCTCTTTGGTGGCAGCCGCGGCCACATCCTGGGGCAGATCGGAATCGGCCAGCCGCTTCTCCAACTCCTAAACGTCCTCACCAACCTGTCCCGAGGTGACCAGGGGGGCGCGTCTGTGCGAGGACCGCCGATCTCCCGCCGGCCCCCTTTGACCCTGCTTGTCCAAGCTCTTGCCCACTCGGGCCAGGGTCTTCGTGTGCAGCTGGTGCTGTCGTGCCGTTTCCTGCAACAAGATCAACCCATCCAGGATAGAACTGTCTGGCATAGACGCCATGTTTTCATCTTAGAAAAAATGAGTAGATATTTTATATGCAGATCATATTTCATTTAAAATTGTAATACATTTTGCCCTATACATATTTATATATATATATACTTTTTAATATATTTAAAAATAAACAATATCAATAAATAGTGAAAATAAAATCACTTCGCCGCCGCCGCTTCAATTGTTCAATTGTGAATCAGTAAATAGGTTAGTGCTATTTAACATCAAAAAAATTCTGAGGATAATAGCTGTGTAAACCACATTCCATGAGTCATTAAGAATATCTCTCTTATCTGGGGTTCGTGAGTGATTATCATACATAAATATGTTACATCATACACCATACGTCTTTATTTAGTATAGAATAATTTATGTATAAATTGCATCTTCGATTCCCATGTAAAACATTACAAACGTTAAATAAAATTTTTAATCGAGTCATCTTAAAAATAATAATTAAATAACCTATATTCTTTGGGCTGAATCAAGAAATATTAATCAATGTATCCCCAATTATTCATATGATATATGTACAAATAGTACATAAAAAGCTAGGCGGGATAATACCTTGATTAATATTGACAATAATACAGCTAGTTATTACTTATAGATCTCATCTATAATGTGTGAAGTCATTTCCAGCTTGAAAAAATAAATCAAGAATTAAGAAACAAAAAGTTAAATTTTACATCACGAGCAGACACACCAAAACAAATCTTCTGTTTTCATAATACTCTTTTTTAAAAATATATACAGCAAAAACCAAAAAGTTACTTTAAGTACATAAACTAAAAATTGTTATGTAACTTTCTGTTTTTGCACGTTTAGTTATCTTTCCCTTTTAGATAAAAGATTTGTTTTTAAACACTCCTGTGAAATGCAACTATAACAAGTGACAAAGAAAAACATATATGTTATGAATCAATAATAATATGGCTGATAATATTCTAAACAGTTCAACGTACAGCCAGATAAGAAAATATTAGTTTTGTAATTAGGCTTGTCTGAGTAACATAAGTGTTGATATCATATTATGTGATATGACGGAAAAGACATTTAAATAATTATATATTTAAAGTCTAAGTAATGTATGGTGGTTATAATAAGGTGACAGCACATGATTTTATAAACTCAATAATGGATAATTATGGTAATAATAAACATAATAGGATATATATGAAACTTTAAAATAGTTTTGATTGGATTTTTTAACAGCTAAATTTAAAGTCAGATTTGAAAAGTAACTTAATAAACGAAAATGCGTATGAGCACAACTATACACAAAATAGGTTACATGCACAGATATATCTATATAACTTCTGAATGGACAGTTACTAACTATATTAATTTAATTATCCGATAAGTCATAAGAAATAGTGGCAAAAATCAATGCATATACTGAGTATTCGAGAAATACAAATACTTTCCAGTGATGGAGGACTTTATTTGCTATTATGTCTACATAACAACTATGTTGCCTATCTAGTCAGGTCTATAAATAAATAAATATGATTTAAATATGGTCACCTCCATCTTCCTATGCATAATGACAAGTGCCAATTGGAGACGATCCTTAATATCGATCGCATCAAGAATTCGCCGCTTCTCCTCCATTGAGGGACGCAGCAGCGCCACTACCAGATCAGTCACGTGACCCACGGGTAGATGACGCACCTGGTCACGTGCATTGTCGGCCTCCTGTGAGTCAGTAGGCAGCAACAAATTGACCAGCTTGCTAGCAAGACCACGTAGCTCCCCCTCTAGTTGGTCCAGTTCTTGGTCGTCACTTCCTGTCATAGGTGTCTGGATCGGAAATAAGAAGTATCAACGTTTGAGACAGCATTCAATATCAATATTACATACTGTTGCTTGGGGTCAGATTGAGAAGTTGTAGTAACGAATTTTAATTTGATAAGTCAACGTAATAATATGCTAAATGACGTAATAATATGCTAAATGACGTAATAATATGCTAAATGACGTATTAATATTGTAAATGAAGTAATAATATTGTAAATGACGTAATATATTCTTTTATATTTCTGTTTGAAGTTGCACTAACGAATTTAAATTTTATAAGTCAACACCGTTCACAAATGACTGACGTAATAATTTTCTAAATGACGTAATACTATGCTAAATGACATTAATATTTTGAATGAAGTAATCAAATATCTAAATGACATTATCATATTCTATGTCATATTCATAGCACATGCAACCTACTTACATAACTACACCTTGTAAAAAGTACACGGTCATCGTAAGAAAAAATTCACCAATTATCGAAGCGTAAAGTACTATGAGGGTGACAACAATGTGCATACTTATAGGAGAAAAGAATTCCAAATTGACATCGGTAGAACAATATGTGGATCACTTTAACGTAATTTAAGCTAAAGCATCAGTATAGGGATTGATTTGTATATATAAAAAAATGGGTCGTACTGAGAAAGGGTCGGATTAATAAGGGAAGACTATTAATACAACACATACATACTTCATAAGATAATTGTTCGCTATTAGTTTGACCCAATGCCCTGTCCAACTGACGCACTCTGGCGAGATGGTATGGATTCTCCTGAATTACTTCTTCTACAGAGAATCGGCATATCCCAGTCATCAGAAGAGAATAGGAGGGCTGCGGCCAATTTGTTGATGCAACCTGAAAATACAAGAGCAATATGTCATGTGAAAACATATTTATCAATAATCAAAAAACATGACAACCAATTAACAAATTATGAAAGATAAAAGCAGGGTTCGTACAGAATTTTAGGGAGGTGCTTTAAGCACCTATGACTGAATCTAAGCACCTTTTTATTAACAGAATAATACAAAAATCGCAAGGATACCCAAATTTTTATGACAATTAAATTTTTTTATTAAACAACATAAATATAATAGTAATAATAGCTAATATTGAAATAATGTAAAAGTATAATGATACATGATTTTTATGACAATTTTAACAAATGTTATAAACATAAATACACAATACAGGAATGTTCTTTGAAAATGTATGTAACTAAATCAAATATACAATTTTTTAAAAGACCTCTTTATGAAATCTAAGTACTTCTTAGGTACTTTATAAGTACCTAGTCAAACTATGCACTTCTAAGCACCTCTAAGCACCTGTACAAACCCTGTAAAAGACATCTTATTTTATTCCAATAGTAGATAGTTTAGAAATGGTATACTCAAGTTTAATACTCAAATTAAATCATAATTATGACAAATATTCATTAATATATAGTACTCTACATTGGTTAGCTCGTTAACGAACGAGTGTTTAACAGAAAGAAAGAGAGAGATGTACATAATTATCGTCTATAATATACGAAATAATTGTTTTTAAAATTCTTTCAATACATTTAAAGATGCCTATTATGGGATTATGTATGTGTTTTAGAGAAAAAGAGAAAGATATGGAACACATATGTCTCGAACTGATATTATAGAATGAATAGACGAAAAAAGAAAGAGTCTGAAATCAATTTAGATCCGGGCTATATTTCACAAAAACTTGAGTGAGTGAGAGAAAAAGATACTAAAAATGAACTTTATAATACATCTTATATTTTTTTAAACTCTAAAATCATTCATTTTACTTTTATTTTTTACTTGAAAAGTGAACTGAATTTCTAAACCCGCCATGGGAATCGTTATTTTACACCAACGGTGTGTATGCATCAGGGCAGAGATGGTTAGTATTTAACTAGTTTTACTAAAACTATAATTATTTCTGCAATGTTTCGCAGCACAGTTCACTTCAGAAATTTGTACCAGAAAATAAAATTTCTACGGGCAATATTAGTATTTCCATAAAATTAACATAATTGTTTTATTGTAAGTAATTTTTCAAAATAATGTTGGTACATATTGTGGAAAATATATAATTTTCAAAAAGTGTAAAAATTTGCTAAAACTCTTTCACAGGATCTGCAGGACATCTTTGGCGGCTCTGCTGGAGTAGTTTAGGAGAATGTCTCTAAACGAAAAGGTATTCATGTAAGAACATTGGATTTCAAATGTTGTTTTGAAGTACTTCAGGAGAGACACCAATGCGTCCAATGTAAGAAACAAAAGTGCACAAATGTTCTAAATTGAACGTTTCACCATATCTTGATGAAGTCAACAATACATAATCTTGAACAATTCTCTATGATAAATTAGCCACATAGTTTAAATATCTAAGAAACAACCCCTGCCTATTACACAATACCCACATAAGGTTAATATTACACAACTGAACATTACTTAATCGAAAAAATCTGTAATCCGTTCACAATCAATAAATAATTAATCAGACATCATTAATCAATCAATTAACAATCGCCACATCATATCACAATATTAATATACAGATGTATAACAACTGTATCCAAAATGATAACTTCTCTAAAAATTAAGGAAAATATAATTTTAAAAGTTTCACTATAAGTTTAATTATATTATTTTGTACACAACCGATGATATATTTAAAAAGTCGATTAAATAATTTAATTATATTTTATTGATTTTATAAATGATATGTAAATTTCTAATATATATATATATATTATTCAATAATCATTAAAATAGATTACATAATTTAACACTATTAGATTCCTTTAAAAATATATAAGAAACAATTTGAGTTTTCATTTTATAAGAAGAATTACTCGCTCTAAACATGATTTTTCAGACGATTATTAATTGTCAAGGAATTGTAGGCCCTATATAACATTTTGTTTTAGGATCACTAGTCTAGACAAAGTTATTTGATATTTTTTTGTTTTTATACCTTTTGTTAAATTATCAAATTGAAATATTTATTAACAATAGCAAAATATATGTTGCCAGAACAAGTCCATTATGGTTGATAATATGCAGCAATATTTTCTATTAACAGTGGTCCACGTGCTATACAATGTACACTTTTTAATTCTTTAAATTCAACATCATATACCTGTCTTCATAGAATACGCAGTGATGTATAATATATGTATTTCAAGTTTATATATAGTGTTTAATTTTTTTGTATGTTTCACTTTAGTGCATTTTCATATATCTATTTATATGCATAAAAATAGATGCAGTGACATTTAAATATATTATATAAGCAAATAGGAAATAGATTTGATTTAGTCTATTAGACAATAATTGATATGCAGCTAACTATTCGAACATAATATTAGAATAAAAGTTAGAAAATATAGTTTACGTTTAACTATTAATTAATTATCGTAAAACACACTTAAAAACATAATAATTTTTTGTCAGAACAAATTTAACACTCTCCGCCCTGAGTTTTTTCACATCTTCGAAGTCATATGAGAGACATCTACTGAACTCATACCTTAAATTAAAGTAAATGTCTAATAAAAAATGCACAGGGCTGCAAGGTTCATTTTAGAGAACTTAGAAGGATTAAGCAAATTTTTTTAATAACAATATCTGATAACATTTTCAGTGAGTTACTTTTAACTCAAATCTCACACTGACTTACCTGACTAATGACAATAACGGTTCCAATTCTGCCCTCCATGTCTGTGATATGTGCCAACCGTTCCTCTCGAAGTGGTACTAAACCAAAGAGAGTACTAGTTAATGAATGACGAGACATTTTGTCCTCGATGAGGCGAACACTAGTCTGATCAAGGAGGCGAGCGCGTATTGTCTCACCAGGCAAAACAACCATGTTTCGAACAGGAAGCAGTGGTAAGCGACTTGGAATGCTGGCTAAGGACATTGTATATGTTGAATTGCTACTCTTGAAAAAGCTGAAATGTTTAACAGGAAAGGTATAATGTGAAAAATGGAAAGAAAATAACAGTTACACAATTACATGCGTAACGATATTTAAAATAGTATTATACTCTAATAGCCTACATTTATAAATTTAGATACCTTTTTAGAAATTAATGCAACCACCATATTTACAAATATGTTAAAATTAATAAATTTTAATTTTAACGCTATAAGTACTATGGGAGGAGGCTAATAAGTACAATAACCAATCTCCACGAAATTATCATTTGTTGTAAAATTCTTTATAATCACTAATTATACTAAATTATACTAAAAAACCATTACAAAACTAACTAGGCTGAAAATTCGAATACTTACCAAATGAGAGGTATGCAATTGACATATAATATTTTAGATCAATTGTTTGAATAAAACTTAATCTGTTGAATTTTAGTAAGATCAAAACTTTGGGATACTTACTAAATGATAGTTACAATAAGTAGTTTGGTTATAGTCAGAATAAGCCAATTTTAATCAAATTTTGCAACATGCTAAATGAGAGTTAATTAAGCAGTTCATATATACAACACTTCAGATAAAAAACAAAATATTCAGAATTAACCTTAGTACAAAAAAAAAAATCTTTAAACTTGTCATATTTACATAGTTAATAAAAATTATTATTTGAAGTCACTTTATTGGTCCTATTTTTGATCTGATAAACATGTATGTAATAAAAAATGTATCAATGAATTGTCTAAAATAAGTAATATCTATTTTACCAAGTTTATTTAATTTTGATAAAAAGATATATGAATAAAATATCATTCAAAATAACAACTTTTGATCTGATCCAATAAAAAATGACTACATCAAGATATGACAGTAGCTGTACACTTCAAACTGTCTGCTTTCCTTATTTCTTTTTTGCTTTAATTAGTGTTTAACCATTTCTTTTAAAGTTTCAATTTTATTTGACATCTTATTCATAACAATATTAATATATTGTTGAGTGTATACATAATTTTAAAACTGTCCGATTTAAACATTTTTTATTAATACATATTATGGGTACCCATAGAATATTGCAATGAATTAATAGAAATGTATAAACTCTCGGAGACTTGTGTGGGTCTATCAAATGACCACTTTATTGTGTTGGTAATTTTTATTTGAATTGATAGTGTTGGATTGGTATTGGGTTGGATTAATTTAGATTGAGAATAAATTCATGCCTATACCAAACAGCTAATATATATGCATAACATAATTCTAAAATTGTCCATTATTAATGCCATTGGACGTGTTAGGAGTTCATGGTATAGTTTTTTTATAGCCATCATCATTGCTTTTATCAAATTGTAATTTTAGTCATTTTATTGTCAAAGAATTACAAAATAAAATTTAATTTTTAGAATTCCATGTATGTCAAATAAATAAATGACTCTATGTTACAAAATTAATATTTTCTAATTAGATTATTTCAATGAACATAATTAAATAATTCTAACTTAATTGTAATATTAATTCTTTTTATCATATATTTTTTTGGTTAACAATTCAAAAATGATATGGTTTGTCTTTATGGCAACTTTTTCTGGGTCCATGAATGATTCACAAGCAGATAACTTTTTGTGTATATTGGTGAATTATATATATGATTTATATATTGGAATGTAATTGAATTAACTATAAAGGCAAGCCAGCTAAATTTAATTCATATATGAATATAATTAAGAAGTATTATGATAATGATAAAAGTATATACTATTATATGTAACTATATAAAATTCATTAAATCAATTAAGAAGTATTTTTATACAGAATAAATAATAGTTCCAGTTTGGTTCCAAGGTTTGCTTGATATATTCAATTGTCTATTGAAAGCAAACCTTGGCAGCTCTGTTTCTGGAGGGAGCAGAGGGTTCCACGGACCCGAGGAAAGCATGGAATCTTATAAGATCTCTCAAAGGTAAAACAGATACAAACAACAGAAACAAGCCGATAGTTCATGAAGGTAAAGCAATTTCAGACAACAAGCAAAAAGCTAATATCATAATGAGTTTCTATAGTAAAGGTAGCCACCAGAAAATGTCCAAAGAAAATAGAACCCTGAACAGAAGAGTTAAAAGGAAGCTAGAAGAAGAGGCTATAGATGACGAATCAACAACTCCGTTCACGACTGCTGAACTCGTGAATGCTATAGACAGTATGAAAAGCAGGTCAGCTCCTGGTGACGACAATATTTGCCCAAGATTCATACAAGCCTATGGCCCTAAGATGAAAGAAACTCTCCTCAACTGCTTCAATAAATCTTGGAGTTCAGGGACTTGTCCGCAGGAATGGAGGAATGCCACTATCATCCCTCTGCTGAAGATGAACAAACCAGCTAGTAAGCTTGACTCCTATAGACCAGTTAGCCTAACATCTTGCATCACTAAAGTCATGGAAAGGATGATTGCCCAACGTCTCATGTATATCACAGAAACTAGATCTCTTCTGCATAAAGAACAATCAGGCTTTAGAAAACACAGATGCACAGAAGACCAAGTCATCAAGATCTCCCAGGACATCAACGACGGCTTCCAGGCAATCCTAGCCCAAAGAAGCGTGCTCGCTTTGTTAGACTACAGCAAAGCATACGCCATGGTCTGGCGTTACAAATTGCTCGATCGTCTGTATGAAAAAGGTGTTCCGAACAGAATGATAAAATGGATAGCTGGTTTTCTTAGGAATAGACAGGCTAGAGTTAAGTCAGCAA
>JAUZND010004167.1:0-11850 GCA_034780555.1 Coelogynopora nodosa
TAGGGGAGTTGGGAGGGGTGTCGGGAGGGGGTAGGGAAGTTGGGAGGGGGGTAGGGGAGTTGGGAGGGGGGTAGGTGGTTGGTAGGGGGGTAGGAAGTTGGGAGGGGGGTAGGGAGTTGGGAGGGGGTTGGGAGTTGGTAGGGGGTGATTGGGAGGTTGGTGGGGGGGGGGGGGATTGGGAGGTGGAGGGTTGGAAAGGCCTGGCTACGTCCCTGAAATATGTATGCTTTATACATTACATTTAAGGTACACTGTAAAGTTGCAGTTCTTTCGTCGATGTTATTATTAATCATATTTAATATTAATAATCAGTATATTTTAAAATGAATAAAACATTCGAAATGACATCTAACGAAATGAAAAACATTGATCCACAAGTTTGAAGTATGAGAAAGAAGATAGATTAAGATGCCATTTCTACATACAAGTTGTGATATATTATAAGCGGATTGATTACCCTTATCCGATTGTTAGGTATAATAATTGAATGGAGTATCCAACATTCGAGTATACCGACGGCCACAGCTGGTGCACAAGACAATAATCTGACAGTGTCATTTTACCCGGCCATTTAGAATTGTTTGCAGCTTTTTGGAAGCCCTGTGTAAAATAGATAATTTCAAAGGAATACAGCTCGTACCGTGTTACTTTAAATGTACATCGTTCCGACTATGGTCTTGTCATCGGTAATGTTTCTTCTAATTATATTAATCTGTTGAAACAGTACGCCACTGTCAACAATTGCACTGGAAGCAATCCACTATTGAATATTTATATATATTATATTATAAATATAAATATAGAGAGAGATTTATAAAACTTTATTGTCGATTGAAAAACATAAATCTCTCAATAAAATCACATTGAGGAATAATGATTGCTTTATTGAGAGCACTTTCAACTGTTTCAATCAGAAATAGTTTCCCAACCATGTTTTATACCCGGAGAAATACATAACATTATGAAATACTGTACATTAAAAAAAATTAAATAATTTCAACTTTGGGAGTTGAATAGAAAGTATAATACAAAAGTGATTGCATAGAATATTCACGCATTATTTATATTATAATACGAGGTAAACCCTTAACCCCTTTCCAACGGGGTGTGTTAACATAATAGCCTATACCTTTGAATTTCAGTTGTAAAATAATATTACCACTTTATATGTAGTTAAAGTATCTATATTTACACTCTGAATTCGTTTTGTGCTATTTTTGCAATCTTTAGAGAATGGATTATTAAATAATTGAAAGCATACCATACTTTCTGCAACGAATATCTTGATATATACAACAGAGCATTTGGCTAATTGATTTTTTTTCAATTACAGTAATTTATCAACAAATTACTATTTAATAATTTAGTTTTTATTTAGCTCATTGCATGCATTGTATTTCTAGTTTGTATTTTATTAGTAATAATGCTGTTTTAAATTCAACAAATAAATGCCCTAAAGTCTATGAATATGTTCTTGAAAAAAATAATGAAAAGCCAGAAGAATTTTTTTTTAATTTAAATAGATTTGTGGTTCGTGATCTTTCAGTAAAGCAATGAAACACATCAATTGTATAATTCGATTGCCGGCAATAAAGCATTATGAGTACAACAATAAGAAATCATTTATCAGCTTGTCGCAAGAGAAAAGTCATTCGCGGAATTAAACAAAATTATAACACATCATTTCCAGATAAAAGTTGTATAATTAATTATACCACCAAAATTGGCATCTGATTTCTAATGTTCAAACTGGATATTCAAATATTCAAACAGAAATATTTCAACTGACATTAAGATTTGTTATAAACAAATACATTGATTATATTATCATATTGATTAAAAGTCTGATTATTAATTCCTTACCATACATTAAATAAATTGTATTATATATAGCCAGTGCCGTACCCAGCATTGAGGCACCTGAGGCACGTGCCTCCTCAAAAAAGGAAACCTTCCTTAGTGCCCTTTTTTAAAGCTAGAATTTAGTGCCCTTTTTTAAAGCTAGAATTTAGTGCCCTTTTTTAAAGCTTAAGAGTACCGGGTAGGGCATGTATCATGGGCCCTAAATCTAATCAGTGGTGCCCTTTTTAACCACTGCCTCCTTGGTTTGAAAATCCTGGGTACGGCACTGGTAGTGGCCCCTTTTTTTCATATAAAATTGGTATTAAGTATCAGTGGATATAGTTTTTAAAATATTGGCATAATTAAATATTTTTAAAAATTATGAATAATTAGATTGTCTATATATCAATAAAAAAAGTGCTGATATAAAGTTATGTAGCTTTTATTTTAGACAGACATTGAACCATTTGTAAAAAAATAATTATAAAAATTTGCAGTACAGTTTAAATAGTATTATTAAAATATTTGTTTCTAATGAAAATCCTGAAAAATAATATTTATTAATAATAACTCTAAATTTAAAAAACTTAGTGTTATATCCAAAGCTGCTTACATTTTATAGAAGAATTATATAAATCAGCAGTGTGGCTCATAACATTTTGCTACAGATTAATTTGTAAGAAAAATATCTTTCATTAGCACACTATGTATTTGTTGAAATATCAAAATTTGTGAAGTGACAGAATTTCTTACTTATTAATTTTTAAATATATGATTTTAAAAGTCAGTAGTGAAGCTCAACAAATATCTAATTATAAAAAATATTGTTAGGAACTACAATTTAAAATATATATTATCAAACTTTAAAATGTTCATGTGCAAAATGTTTGTACTTGCAAACAAGATGTAGATAATTTCATTAGTGTTGACTGTTGTATTCACAGACTACTTTCAGAAGGTAGTCACTCTATTTCTAATTTTAATTTCCAACTTTGTTTCTCTGCCATGTTATTTTAATGTCATAATGCACATTCTCAGACAAGAGGATTGTATAATTTCAATATATTAAACATGACTGCATGAATTTCTATTAAAATTATGATGTTAGGAGAACTATAAATTTCAACAAAATTGGAAATTATCTGTAAGGATTATGATGTAGGAGGCATCTACCACAGTTTTAATAGGGTAAAATTAACAAGCTTAATCTCTAAATAGCTTAAGGTATTCTGACGAATATTAATATTCCTGAGAAGCTGCTGCACCCATTTCAATTTAGAACATCACCATAATATGTTTGTCTTGCACACTATAAAGTTCATTTCTCTGTCTAACATTTAATCAAACTTTTTATAGGGCATTGAATAATGTGTACTCTAAATATTCATGTAACAATGAATAAATGAAGTTTGAGTGGTGGAAAAAGTTAAGCACTAGCACATCATCATGGTCTTTGTAGCTGGTTTTTTATTTTCTGTATTTTAATATAGTATTTTGTTTCAGTATTTTTTCAAATAGTGCTTTACTATTGTCAGAATATGTTTTGTCATGCATTACCAAGAGTTTGCAGATCTTCAAAATTTCTCCATAGTATAATAACTTTATATATATTTCAACAAGTGCATAGATGGGCCAATCAATGTGCCATTAATTTTATCAAAATAATATCTAACTTAAGGTCAGCAGTTATTTTGAAAGGAAGATATATTTCGTTCAAGTCTGATTTGATTAATACACTTAATAGAAAGCCAAAATATGCCATATTTTGATTATAATGTGAGAGAGGATATTAAAAAACATGGGAAATTATTAATTACTACTTAAAATTAGTACGGATTTAAGTACATTCAATAGAATATAGATTACTCTATATGGTGCAATTCCTATATAGCAACAAATGCAGTAATGGGTGAATTTAACAAAATTATTGGACAAGTAACCATGACATTGTTAAATGTGATCAAGTAATTCAGTGTATGTAGTGTATCAAGTATGGTGCTGTAGCTCTTATAATGATTTAAGATGTATTTATTGAGTTATAAATTATTTATTACTGTTTTCATTGAGATGGTTTTCAATGGCCTTATATGAAATAATAAATCCAATTTTTTATTACCTTTTATTTTAAGAAGCGCAATACATTATCATATTGCATATATTTTTAGTGTATATATTACTGTGATGCATTGATTCATCTAATAACCAGGTTGCTTTATTGTAGATACTATACATTTTCAAATATATTATTTGCAAAAGAGGCTTAATTTACTTTTGATAGAATCACTGGTATCATTAACCCAGTTATTTTCTTTAATCATTTGTATTTAAACTTCACAAAGATTCTGCTTTGTTAAATTATTATAAACTCAATATATAAATATTAAGATAAATAATTTTATTTTATGCAGCATATTAATATTAAAAGACAAATATAATATTTTTCCTAATCAATTTTCCCACTATGAATTTCATATATTTTATGAAACATATTTAGTTTAGTGGAACTAATCTTATATTCGTCTTGGTAACTTGAAAACTTCAAGATCTTGTCCAATAGTGAAGTTTTAACTTATAATAAACAGTGACTGAAGCAATTAAATTTAGTATATAATGGCACAACGGGCTTTCATAATTATAAGCAAATTTTGATAAATAGGTTAAATTTATACAATCAGAAGATTATTGTCTAATTTTATGTATGAGTAATTTCTATTCTTTTTACAATGTTTGAATTCTTTTATTGGTATTTATGAATTTTCTGTTATAACTATAACAATTGTTTAACAACAATTTCTTAAAGTTTAAATATACATTTTGTGTTCATTGTGGTACTATTAAAGATATAAGAAAATTTAATTAGTCTTTATATTTAGTTCAAGTATTCTTATGTAAAAATATCCTTGGCAGCTCAGTGATCAAACAATAGTAACCACCTAAAACAAGCTACTCAAGCAAATGCAATTCAATGACAAAGCTTTCAACTGCTACCGCCAGGAAATCGACGAGGCCACAATGAACAGAATAGTAAGGCTCCATCGCCCTACACAGCAACAGTCAATACGAGCTACCAACAGCAGATGATGCCCGGCCCTTATCTGCCCCAAATGCCGGGATATCAACAGCAGTCAATGCCGGGGCCTTATCCACCTCAGATGCCAGCCTACCCAGTGGTAGGGGTAAACAGCAGCTATCCAGCACAAGCACTGCCAGACAGTGGTCCATGTTAACAGAGGTCATCATGGTGGACATCACTATCAGGGCGATGCAGTACTTGGAGGTAGGCTCTCCTTGTAGTTATATTAAATTAATTACTTGGTTTTTTAGTACATTAAAAGGTAGGTATATATTTATTTATACTTTTGTCTATGATCTTTTTTGATAATACATATTTTGAATCACAAGGATGTTATTTTTGGTTCAAAATTAATAAAGTTATTTCAAATTAATGAAACAACTGTCTATGCTTGATTTTGGTAGATTGAGACGAGACGATAGACGTATAATACGGTTTCGTTAATTTAGCATATTCACCTATTTTTTTGGAACTTTCAGTGTCGAGTTAATTACATTTGAAGCATCTTATTGCACTCTTTATGATATTGCCATACATTTTTTGGATAATTGATATATATTTATTTGTTGAAGTGTTTTATTTCAATTAATTTTATTCTTTTGAGTTTTGCATTGGGTGTCATCGGCTACTGTCCCACTTGTCCCAATTTAGCAGATTAATACTTCTTCCTTATTCGGTTAAAGATCTCTTCTCCAAAATTAAACTGTCTATCGAAATCAAGGCTAAAACCGTTATGCGAATTGTCAGTTTGAACTCTGATAGAACTAAGTCTAGACCATTGATTGTTACCTTGGATGAAACTAAACAAAAATACCTTATCTTTAAGTATTCAACTAATATGCTCTCTTTCCTGAAAACGATGTGTATAATCTAATTAAGCTCGAACAATTTGAGAACAATATAGTCCGGCAGTGTAATGGCGATTTCGCCCCAAACACAAAATCCCCGGATTTAGTTTTTTTTCTCTGTTGATTATTGTTGTATCGGACCCCTGTAATGATATCCAGGGTCATGTTAAGTTCTTACCCTTGGACCAAATAAAATATTGACATTTCAAAGAAATGTAGTACTCTCCACTAACATTTTCGGGCTTCACTGAATACATATTTATTCATATCTGAGCTTAAAAATATAATAGAAACATGATTCTGGTGTGTAAAAATATATTTTTGAAATCGACACATTATGTGTCTTCATTACTGTCATCATCTGATTCATCTTCTGCCTGGATGCGTTTGCTCGTCTTCTCGTTGAAACAACCATCACTACCTTGACATGCACAAAATAAAGTGCAAGCCATTGTGGCGCTGTTGCATTCACATATCTTTGACTGACAAGTAGTTGCACTCTCACAAGAACACTTGATCATTTTCAGATTCACTGAATACATATTTATGTATACATATCTGAGCTTCAAATTATAATAGAAACATGATTTTGGTGTGTAAATATACTTAATCTAGTATATAATATATCGGAGAATGCACATCCTTATGTCTTATGTCGGCTGTATAAGTTGTTGGATGGATGTTCTAGCATGGTTAAAGTCCTAAGCGAGGCATTTTCTGGTGTACTAAAAATGTTAACTGACAAGAAGTATCCTGATAATGTACGCGCCCTGCGAATGTTTGGTAGAGAAACTCATCAGACCATTTTTCAAAACACAGAACATGCTATGCATGAATGCTCTCCAACAAGTGTTGAATGATGCAGCGTCACACAGTCGAACAGCCAAGCTATGGGTCAACTGTTTGATAAAGCAAGGGAAGCGGATTGGCCGCTGCATCTAGTACCTGTCTCTTCTTTGCAACCTCTCACTTCAATTATGCTGCTATGCGCTTTACTATCTGCTCGAAATTACAGCAATACCAGAAGATATCCGCCAGGACTTCATGAACGATGAGTACACTATGTATCATAACCATAGATTGTTCAATAGATTATGGAACGACATGGCTATCAAGACCACGAATATGCACTATGGTCAGGGGCAGAGCGGAATTATTGTAATAACTCTGAAACTGGAAACGTTGAAGACATGGACATACAGTTTGTATGCATGCAACACGGTGGTCAGTAATATGGATCAGATGAGGACACAGGAACAGCACAGAGCAGCGTCCCAAACCCACCACAAAGAAGAAACTAAGGATTAAGTCAAAGCCGACGCGAAGGATAGGAAGAATCTTCGAAACAAACTGGTGGTATGCATCGATTCGCTTCACTCTGAGATTAACCAAGATAGTTTTGTGAATATCGTGACTGAACAGGTGCTGTCACATCCCTCACTGAACGTCTACAATGCTATCGTACTCGGTGCCTCGCAGATGGAGGAATTTGAGCGAACCTGGCCAGCTAGCTTCCATGAAACATTTTGAAAGTGAGACGACAATGGCACTCACAAAGAAGAGTATCAAAGTCAGCGACATGAAGATCCTTGACACAGAGATGATATACGCCAGATCTATGGCCCTACAATGCAGCCAAAAATCGTATGACATCAACATTCTCATGGCACACAAACTTGCCCCACGACCAGGGTCGATGTTTAAGAGTAGTGGATAAATGAAAATAGCCAAGACCAAATCTGTTCAAAAGGATAATCTGAAGGTCGAGGTGGCACGGAGTCATGCAGTTGTTGATGCCTCGTTCCTAGATGTGTATGTTTTGCAGTGGGGTGCCATGGCCAACAGGCAGAACTGTGCAGGATTTCCTAAACAACTTCCATCGTCATATCCGATGTTATCTAGAGTTCAGTGATTTCTACATGGTGTTCGACAGGTATAAGGAAGGTAGTATCAAAGAGTCAACCAGAAATGTTGATGCCAGCCGAGTGCATGCTCTACGTCCTGCAGTCAGACTTCCTCCTCAGAAAGTGGTACTTAGCGTGAGCAACAACAAAAAGCAGTTGATTGATTTGATCCTCGCAGACCTGGAGTCTCACAAGGTTATGCTGGATGTCAAAATCGTCACCAAGGCGATGTGTCAAGAAGAGATGATATGACAATCATACACAACGAGGCCGATACCATGATCATTTAGCAAGTGACGAATGTTTTAGTTGTTTACAAACTTAGTTGTATTGACATTCATTCTGCGAATTTCTTAGTTGTAGCTGATGACACAGATTTCTTTGTGCTGTTATGCCACTTTCTGTTCTACGGTGACATCACTGGGTATTTAATGATGGTTTCCCTAATCAGGGGAAGGACCGTGATTGACATCAATGCTAGCGTAGACAAGAACCGCGCAATCATAGTTGATCTGTTGCCGGCTCACGGTCATACAGACTGCGACACAGTTGCAACATATTATGGCATTGGGAAAGCTGGGGCATTGAAGGTTCTCAGATCCGGTAGACTATCGCGCTCCAAGCTTGGTGACATATCACTCTCTTTTAAGGACACCCTTGTGCAGTACTATCCTGCTATGGGCATCTTGAATGTGCATCACTGACTGATGCCAGGCAGAAGATATGGTCGCGGAAAGTCTCGCGCAGCATTGGAGCTGCACCAAAGCTTCAAAGTCTTCCTCCCACAAATGAAGCTTTCGTAGAAAACATCGCCAGGGCACACCTTCAAGTTTAAATCTGGAAACAGGCCACAGATCTCAATCCGCTAAATATGGATCCTTTGACGCATGGCTGGACAAGACTCGACGGTTTAACATCTCTGACACCCACCACTGTTTCTGACAATGTACCTCCTGCTCCAGATAACATCCTGAAAATAATCAACTGTTCTTGTGAGAGTGCAACTACTTGTCAGTCAAAGTGATGTGTATGCAACAACGCCACCATGGCTTGCACTTTATTTTGTGCATGTCAAGGTAGTGATGAATCAGTGAGAAGATGAATCAGACGATGACAGTAATGAAGACACATAATGTGTCGATTTCAAAAAATATATATATGTTTACACACCAGAATCATGTTTCTATTATATTTTTAAGCTCGGATATGAATAAATATGTATTCAGTGAAGCCCAAAAATGTTAGTGGAGGGTACTAGATTTCAAATGTCAATATTTTATTTGGCCCAAGGGTAAGAACTTAACATGACCCTGGATATCAATACAGAGGTCCTATACAACAATAAACAAAAGAGAAAAAAGCTAAATCTGATAATTTTGGGTTATGAACTGTACCGCCGAACTAATAAACTTTTGACCGAACGGGAATAGGTTAAAATTAAAAGAGGTGAAATTGTGAAAAGTAGATATAATCATTGAATTCCAAATTCTTAATTTGAGTCTAATTTGTTTTCAATAACTATATTATTCGCTTATTCATGTAATAATAAAACTCTGTCTTATCTTCTTCTTGTCAACGCTAGATCACTGTATTATATATTGGATGAACTATCTCTCATAAAAGCTAAATATTCACCTTCCATTATTTCTATTAGTGAAACATGGTTTCGCTCCGATATTGACTTAAATTTTTTTGAATTCGACGATATTATATTTTTTCGCAAAGATTGTATTTAGATAAAGGGCAGTTGAGTTTGTGCCTGGTGCCTAAAAAGTGTTCAACCTGTACTCATCCCTATATTTATGCACATCTATATTTTTCCAAGTATTCCCGCACTTAAATAGTAACTATTATCAATGACGATATACATTATTACCTATCCAAATTGAATGTTATCGTTTGTGGAGATTTCAACTTTTTTTAAAACTTTTTATCTCCAGTATAAATTTTGTTTAGTTCCGAAGGATACAGACTATACTCGGGCCACATAATTATTGATCAAATGTATGTCTCAGCAGATATTTCTTCAGTCTACAACAACGCCTTATCATTAATTCTGTGTTTCTTTAATCGGCTAATTTAATTTGTGGCTCATCCAAATCAGCTTTTTATTTTTATGATTTTAGAAATCCAACATTACTGATTTTGTCGATTAATTATCTCATCGTGACTTTTATTAAATCTACCGAAATAATGACATCAACGACAAAATTACAATTTTCTATAAATTGATCTCTAGCTGTTAGCTGTGTATAGGCCATTCCACAAAAATAAATATTTTTGAAATCCACTGACAAACCTTGGATCACTCCTATATTCTAAAACACCTAATAAATCAACTTTGAAAACTTTTCTAGATAAAATGTTCCTCTCTTTAATTACATGAAGCTCAAATAATGAACCAATCTGCCATTTATTAAATTGTTCAATTCTTACAAAAAATTTTAGAAAAGTTTTAGATGACTGGTAATTTTCAAAATTCATCTCATTCCTAAAAGTGATCCCCTAGCTTCAGTGCCTTACGACCTACCTCTCTCGTGCCTATCCCATAAAAAATTATTGAAAAAATAGTTCTTGAAAGCGTTAATTCTGATATTATCGAAAGTCGACAAAAACCAATTTGCCTATAGGCCTGCACCCTTGCAATTCTACTGTTAGCGCACTTATCTATAAGGTAAACCGAATCACCACCCTCCTTGACGAAGAAAATAGTAAAGGCATTGCCCTCCAATTTTGTCTCATGGAGTATATCGATAACTTTAAACGATAGATATCCCCTTTAACATCTGTGCATTCTTTTGTTTAATCTACTCTGACCAGGAGATAAAGTAAAATCTATTTTCGTTAGATAAATATGGTAAACCAACTAATTATCGGATTTCAATGATTTTCAGAATCTACTGGTCAAGGCTAACAG
Organism: Coelogynopora nodosa; assembly: GCA_034780555.1. Classification (NCBI taxonomy): domain Eukaryota; kingdom Metazoa; phylum Platyhelminthes; order Proseriata; family Coelogynoporidae; genus Coelogynopora; species Coelogynopora nodosa. The sequence goes on from JAUZND010004167.1 coordinate 10,585, forward strand.
ATTCTCAACATTGATATCCTCTAATCAGTTATACTAATTTTCTTAATCAACAGGACGCAAACCGTATATCTATAGGGCAATATATCAGTTCTACCAAGATTATAACCAATGATGTTATACTTCAAGGATCTATTCTTGGACCATATTTATTTTCTACATTAATCTTATAAATCAATACTCTCCGATCTACATTAAATACGCTGACGGCACATGCGTTTTCATTAAAATAATTGATGAACAATTTACTCAAGCTCAATTCACTTATATTTCGAATAATATGATGTCTAAAAGTCTAGCCACTAAACTCTCTCAACTCTCATCATTTCCCAAAAAAGGTATTTCACCTAATCTTAATCTCGACGGTGTAGAAAATGTCAATAAGATAAAACTCCTTGGTGTCATATTTAACTCGAATTTAAATTATGTGATAGTTTAAAACTAGGATTTGCACCCATTCACTGTATCATGCGTTGTATTCTTAATATTTCAAATATTTAACGTAAGTTTCAAACAAAAAATTGACGAAATGCACTTTACTTTTAAATTATCTGATATGAAAGACATATATTATATATTTAAAATATACTTGAATTTCAGTTATAACGTAATATACATATAGACCAGTTTTAGAAACAACTGGTATAATTGGTTTAATAATCGAAAGTGGTAAATTACAAATATTTAGCCATTTTCTATATTTCGTGTTTTATTTGATAAAATAACTGTCAAAATTCTGTAGAAGTTTTAGTATTTGCAATAACGTATTTGTAATATTATTTCATTGTAAAAGTATGAGTCTTATATCATTTATACTCTATATGTGATAGTTAATTTGCTATTTTTGTCATTTGAAATACATATAGTTACACGAATGCAGTTTGGTTACTTACCTTTTTCAATAGGTATGGCGATGGGTGCAATGATAGGCGGGATGATGCGTCATGGAAGTTGGGGCTCCATGTCCAGCTTCGGCAGTTGTGGAAGTGGCTTCAGCTTTTAATTGGTCATTATTCGATAACAATTACGGGCAATCCCGTGCGATGATCGTCAATTTAAATGAGTATATATTGATACTTTTCTGTTATGTTCCTTCTTGCCAAAGTAAACTATATAATTTAAGCAAGTGACTTAACCCTTCGTACGTGGAGGGGGGGGTTTGCCCATTTTTTTCTCAGAAATTAAGTTTTTAATTGAACTATAACACGTATGACCCTGATTTTTTTACTCAGTGGCTAAAATACTTTTATCTAACTAAAAAATATAAAA